>JMQE01001379.1:0-68499 GCA_000731825.1 Hypocrella siamensis | reverse complement strand
GGGGGGGGGGGGGACGGACGTATGAGAAGTACCTGGGCGGGCAGGCACGAGCGATGGGGGGGGTAATGTACACCTAGAAGATGCGCTTACTGTCCATGCGAAGGGGGAGCGGCGACCAAGTACCCGAGAGTGGGGCCTACGCGGTCGAGTCGGACGTTCGATGAGGGCCCAGCTGGAAGTACCCCGAATCTTAGGGGCGGCACACCAGGGCGGCGCAGGCAGCTAGTGGTGCAAGCTTTGAGCCCAAGAGGCCTGGGCCCTGCCAAGTCGGCAGGCAGGTGTCGCTCTGGAGTTCTCTGGCGAGGGCGAGGTGGGCAGGTTGGTAGGTAGGGTAGTAAGGGTACGACTTGCCACCGCCAGAGATAGCCAAGTGACTCTGCGAAAGCCCGTCATGTGCAAACGCAGATGCAGATGCAAGTTTGCTGATGACGGTTCGCCGTCCCAACAGCCTTGCTTACCCCGCTGCATGGCCCCCCCGGATTAACTGATGATGGTTGCACTCGTTCACACGAAGTCGACATCCTCACATCTCCGCGGTTTCAAGCATTGCTGACTAGTATCTGAAATCGGGTGCAATGGCAGGAAACCTTGGACGCGAGCTCCAGAGTCAAAAAAGTCGTCTCCTTGCGATGGGTGCCCGAATGGACGCGAACCCGCGAGGCCACGAGGCCACCAGGCCACGAGTCCACGAGGTGAGCGGATGCACAACAAACATAGTGTGTACACGGGAATACCGTGGAGCTGGAGACAGGGTTTTCCTTGGGCCGGCGGAGCAAGCCGGCAACGCGGCACCTTCGAAAAATGGCAACCAACCACACTGTACGTACATACGTACGGCCCACGTAACAACAAACAAGCACACCTAGGCGCCCGCCCTCGAAATCGAGCCGCAAATTTGAGGCGTGGCGCGGATATGTCATTAATAGTAAGATAATGTGTGGTACGTCAGTACATGCGGATTCGGGCAGATTCCGTTGTGAATGCCCGGAGCGACGGGTCACGGAGCGACTGCTGAACCAGACGAGACGATTCTTTTTCTCATTGGGTTGACACGACGATCATCTCTGTTGCCACCCCATCTGCCGCAAATTCGAGTCGCTACGCCGTCTGCCCTACGCGCCTCGATTTGCCTGCAGGGAAGGAAGGGCCAGCCAGACATTGCCAAGAAACCATAAATCCAAGAAAACCCCCTGTTCAAGGCTGCATGGGAGCACATAACGACGTAAGACCGCGCCTAGAACAAGATCTATTGGCGGGGCCCCCCAGTGATTTGCCTGGCTTTGTTTGTCGGATCATCCCCAAGTTGCTGGCGGCGAACGATCAGCATCATGGACTCTCCCAATGTCTGACTTTTTGTGCCGACGGCTTCAGCAGTTCAGAGCACCGACGTCCAGCCTCTCCCATATGCCGAGAGCCGCCATTCGAAGACGGCGTGCCTGATCGTATTCGAGGCATGCCTAAGCAGGGAAAACGGCTTCGCAGAATTGAGCTTCTTTCTGGACTCTGGCGCGGCTGGCGCCTCCCCCCCACCGCTATCCCCTACCTAGTCTCACCCTAGCTGCGTTGGCTGAGTTATACTTGCGCTATGGCGCGGCGCCATGTGCAGCCTTAGGCGTTCCACCTTGAAATGAATGGGAATTTGAGGGCGGAAGATGCCACCAGCAGCAGTATGGAGCACCTCGTACAACTCTTAGTACCTCTTACAGCTCTTAGTGGCGGCCCCCGCGAAACGAGTTGAGCATGATTTCCCGGGGAAACTGCTTCCTGCCACCACAACAAGACATCGAGATTCTGCATCACGGCATTCCGCGACGCAGGCACGCATCGGCGACTTGGCAGGCGGGCATGTCACATGCTAGCACGCTGCACTGGACGATGTCAAAATTTGACCCTCGATGAAGGCATGAGCGTCTCGTCGAAGTGCATACTGACTCTGTCGGCACGCTTGCTACTGTACCACGTTTTTAAAAAATTTAAAATTTTCCCGCCTGAAAAAGCCCATTTTGCTGGAAGAGTACGTAGGCGGCCAAGTGGGCTAGGCTTGTACACGTGTCGCATAACGAGTCAACCATATCTTGGATGAGTGCATGGCTGCATGAGTCCGCAGCATCCCAGGCCTTGCATTCAAGACTTAATTTCGAGGCGAGTTTCTCTCGATATCATCGCCTGTCCAAGTCTTTTGCTCCTCATCCCCCCCATCAATTGCTTGTCACCGTCAGAGTTTCAAAGTTGGCAACGTGCCGCGCGCCACACAAGGTCAGGCTGAGACTTTGGCATGCGGTGCGCCACCCAAGGCAAGATTGTGGCGAGTCCCTGCAGCCAATCAGCGTTGCCGTCGTAGCCCCGCCGGTTCTACAGTGCGGGCATGCAGAGCCATGGCATCAACTTGATTCCAAGATCACACGGAACCCTATCTGAGCTTACCTCGTTTCACATGCCCTCGTCTACATCATCATCATTCGAATCTGACTGAGGGGGACACTTACAGAGTTTATCTTTTGAGCGCGATCGATCGAGCGGCTCACTGCCGCCGCATCGACAGGCTTACGTCACGCCTGTCTCCCGAGCAGTCGGGGATCTATCCCCCTGACTCGAGCAAGAAACCTCACCGTTACGTTCGCCATCGGCTGTCTCACCCTCGATGGGAAGCAAAGTTGGCAACGCGGTGCAGTCCCTTTCGAAGGCATGCCACTGGGTGGTGGCGACGAGAGGCCGACGGAGATGGCTGATTCGGGGGACTCTTTTCGTCTTGCTCTTCCCGGTCTTCCTCCAATGGGCATTGGCCTATATTCTGGGGAGCGACGCTCGCTTGCTTCCACCCGAGCTTCTGCAAGCCAAAAACGTGCTCGTCGTCACGGCCCATCCCGATGATGAGTGCCTGTTTTTCTCACCAACGATCCTCGGCATTTTGGACAGGAACAAAAGCATCAAGGGGGGGCTGGTGGTTATGTCAACAGGTAACAACAAGCAATCGCTCTGCTGAGCGAACGTCCAATGGGATGGCATCGCATCACGCATCACGCACCATGCAAGACTCTTACTGACGGTACAAACTCTCCAGGAAACAATTACGGGCTGGGAGAGAGGAGAAGGAAAGAGCTCTTGGGCTCTTGTGAGGCGCTCGGCATTGATACCACGAGGTGCATAGCCCTGGACAATCCTGACTTGCAGGACAATCCAAAAGTTTGGTGGGATGAGAACAAAATCAAGCCCATCTTGAAAGAATACATACAAAAGTGGAACATTGACGCGGTGAGACTCGTCATTATTTGCCCTTGCCTATCCGTTGTAGAATTCGGAATTGCAAAGGCAATGAATGAGCTATGGCTGACCCAAACCAATAGATCATCACCTTTGACGAGGGAGGTGTTTCTGGTCACATCAATCACCGTGCTGTCAGCTCGGCTGTCAAGTAAGTTTTTGGCGATTTGCACGGCCTCTGTGCCGAATCACCAAACCCGAAAATCTGCTCCGTGGCTTTCATTGTTGTTGCTCACACTTGTCGCCAGCCAATACGTCGCCGAGAACGAAAAAGCGCCGGCGTCTTACATGGTCGTGTCAGTGGCGCTTCCCAGGAAGTACACGATGTTGCTGGATCTCCCGCTCACGGCTCTCTCGTTTCTGTGGAGAATCGTTGCCGCCGTCTGCTTCCCCTCGAGCACCGCGGACCAGACGTACAGCACGAGAGCACTAGTCGCCAACACGTGGCATCGATACATGATGACGAGGAAGGCCTTTGCCAGCCACGACAGCCAGTATTCGTGGGACAGGCATCTGTACATGCTCATCAGCCGCTATGTCTGGTTCAATGATTTGCGGAGAATACCTGGCAAGGCGTGAAGGGGCAAGCAACAGAGACGAGAGACAAGACAAGATGCAGCAAGCGTGTCGTGTGAGGAGAAACCTGTACAATTTCCCAACAGCAAGCATATGTTTGAAACGTGCATTCGGCAGAGCAATCAGGAGTGGATCGCCCTACCGCTCTCACGCTTGTATAATGTGAGAGTCAATGCCTGGTGGTGTGTCAGTCAGACTTGACGCGGAAACGTCATCCAGGACCGTGTCTGACATTGGTAGAGTATCATGAAAGTCTTTTTTGATGCATTTCGTACATATCCAACGCGTAAATGACAAACGTTGGGAGACGGATTCACCCCCCTCCCCAAAAAATCGAAGAGAAGAAAAAAAGAGCAGATACAGCCGTTGGGGGGGGTTATTTTCCCCACGAATTTCTAATTCGTCATTGATCTCAAATTGACTGGTCCGGGCTGTGGGTTGCTACCCGAGTAAGCCTCCTTCAATGCGTCCCAGTCGTCCTCGAACCTGCGCCAGCCACCCTCGGGCTCGCTGGTCATGGACATGGATGCCACGACCATTTCGTACTCGCCATTGTCCGGGATCTTGTGCTGCACGACGATGCCGCCCATGGCAATGTTGAGCACGACGGTCATGTCCCTCAGGGGTCTGTTGCCCCTAGGCACGGCCTTCATGACGCGCTTGCCGTCAATGTACCAAACCATCTTGCTCTGGCCGGGGTTCTCTGGGAGCTGACGCCAGGCAAAGTCGAAGCGGACAAAACGCTCGCACATGTCGTCGATCCTCGTCTCCATGAGGCTGTGCTTCCACAGTTCCTCGTTGGCCCACGTACCCCAGTGGAAGCACGAGTGGTTGATGAGGTCGCCGTCCCACGACTCGGCAATGTCGACCTCTCCGTCGGTCGGCCACGAGAAGGGCTCCTTGGGCAGGAGCCAGAAGGCGGGCCAGAGGCCCTTGGCGCAGGGAAGCTTAATGTTGGCCGTGAGGACGCCCTGGTCACGGCCTAGCGTCCGTCTGCTGACGAGCCGGGCGGAGCTGAGCTCGGGTGGGTTGGAGTTGTTGTTTGCAACGGCGCGAAGGATCAAGTGTCCCTCCTTGCTGAGAAAAATCCCGTCAGCAAACAGCTGCGGCTTCGACTTGTCAAAAAAAAAAAAAAAGAAATTGTATGCCCAACGTACTGGTATGAGTTCTTGGACTCGGCAGTGTAGTACTGCGACTCCTGATTACCCCAACCATCTTGGCCGTTGCCAATCTTGTGCTCCCATTCGGCGCTCACGGCCGTGTCGGAGGCGAATTCGGGCCTCCAGTGCGTTTCGATGGCCGATTGGGGAGCGACACCGTCCGTCTGGGCGTTTCGACGGCCGAGGAAGCCTTCGAGATCGGCCTTGAGACCCTTGATGGCGTCTTTGACGGGCATGGCGTCTTGTTTCTCCTCCACCTCCTGTTGCTGACGAGACTGCAAGCCCCTTGGTGCGGACTGGCAAATGTCGGCGTCGAGCGTCGTTACGTCATCGGATCCGACGCAGCCGCGCGAACTGGCGCCAAGCGCGGCAGACAAGGCCGCTGGTAGGCCCATGCTGCAAATCAACAACGCCTTCGCCTTCATGGTATTTTTTTTTCTTGTATTTATCTCCCCCAAAACTTGGAAAATAATCTACTTCTTCTGTTGCGCTGTGCACACACACTGGTATGTTTAAATGTATGCTTTCTGGAGATTTCTTCGTCTTTTTATACACATTACAAGTCTTTTCTTCATACTCCTCATACTCGTCTATACACTCGACAGCATCCCTCCCTCGTATCTGCAAATTACGCCCAGCCAAATCTCATCTTGCCGAGATGAATGATCAGGCGCAGCCAGTGGAAGCTTGGCGAGACCCCCAAAATGACGCTCGCTAAATCATCGTGGACCCGGCATTCGCGCCCAGGAAGCTGCGTGATATAGGTGTTGGGGCGACTACATTGGAAGGCGGCCCCAGGCCTGGCCCAGAATCCTGCGTAATCAGGTACCTACGAACACCTGCCTACCTACCTTGCTACTAGGTACCTAGTAGCCTCTTGAACCCACTGTAGGTACTGTAGGCAGAGGCGCTTGCAAGCAGATCCTGGGCGCCGAGACCACTGATGCAGTGCCGAGGCAGGTATATCCATGGGACTCGAACGAGGGCACAAGGTCTCCCAAGGGACCGAGAGGCTCCATAAAAGCCTTGTGGGGTCTGACTAACTACAGTGGGATACAAGCTTCATGAAGTCACTAGCTTTAAAACGCGGCTAGCGGGTCAACGACACGATACTTTTGCGGAGCCTCTTGGTCCTCTAGGAGATAGGCCTGGCAGGGTTTCCCCTACGGAGCTCAGCTAGCAGGCATCCCTTGGACGTGTGTTTGGCCACCCTTGCCGACTTTTTCTATTTGGCAGGATTCGTGTACAGTCGAACAGCACGGTTGCATTTGCAGGAGGATCGGTTCACTAGTGAGTAAAGTGACTGGGCAGGTGTACGAGGCGCTGTCAGGTCGTGGTTTGTTCGAATCGTCATTTCTCGAATCATCATCTTGAGCAGGATACAGTCTTTATTTGGGGGGGACGGAAGGGGGTGTCGAGGTTGGAAGCATTATCGACTGGAGCTTCAGCTTGGGTCGAACAGCCCATTTCAGACTACCCTTACAAGGATCATCTTCACCAGTGTATTCTCCTGTGGATCCTTGCCACTATCTCTGAATAATCGGCTTCTCCTCTTGCCGTGATATATCCATGCCGGATGAAAAAGTCAATGAGTGCCACCGCACTGTTCGGCTTGAAGCGGCCCTCCTTGAGTGCGGTCATGGTTTTGGCCACGGTCCAGAGATGAAACTCGTCCACCTCTCCGTCGCAAGGTTTGGGAATCATATCCACTGGCAGTTGGACATCGTAGAGAAAATGTGTTGAAGGCTGAAGCAAGCCAATCTCTCCTCCGGCATTGGCATCTCGTACCAAGATATAGGACATGGTCCCAACTGGTCTCGCATTCGACCTCATCCACTCCCTGGGCAGAGACGCCTCTTCGTCGGCCTCGCGAATCAGGCACTCAAATTCATCTTCGTCGGCGGTCATCCCGCCGCCAACGGCGTTGTCCAACATGCCAGGGTAGGTCTGCTTCGTGGCTGATCTGCGTGAGATCCAGAGCTGCATCTCACCCTTGTCATCCCTACAGAAGGCATTCATGTGGACGCCCATTGTGTGGATTCCGAACAGGGCACTGCCGCCGCGGGCTATGCGGACGGTCCTCGACAGGCCCAGGATGCGATACGGCTCTGCTCGCCACTTGCGTAGAATCTCGAAACATGATCGTCGGCGAGCCTGTTCGAGCTGCTCATGGATGGCTGTTGATTCAACATTGTAACCTGGCGCGTATTTGATGACAACTGTCCTCTCCACATGATTGATGTCAAATTTGTCGGTCCATGGCATCTTCTCGACTACAGAAGCGAGCATGTAGCCGACTGTGACATGATCAGTGGCATCCTGCTCCCATCTTTCTCTGAGTTGGAAGCGATACAGCTGAGATACGGTAGTCGCATACTCGGGCTCGTCCGGGTAAGGAAATCTGCATTCGCAATTTTGAGCCAACAGAAGGGAGAAAGAGTGCCGCTGTCAATTTTTTCTCTTGTTGCATGACTCACGCGTCGCATTCTTTGGCGAGGTCCAAAAGAGATTTGCTTTTCTGGGCCATTTTTTCCTCAATTCTCCCGGGGCTGTACTCGTACCTCGAAAGAAGTTGGAAGAGCGCAACAGCAAGAAACGCGTGGATGTAGGGAAGGACTTTACAGCTTTGAAACCTTTCATTTCCATCGCTCCAAAATGTTCATTTGTACGTACACTTGTCTTCATGTCTCGATACGTTTATTTCCATCTGATGTCACTTTGGAAATGGGTCCGATGCTGTGCCTCAATATCTCATGTACGTAGGAGATTCGGAGTTTTTTGGTAATGGGTCAGCAGCGCATAACAAAAACCCGGAATGAATATCCGTGGCCCACTATGCGCGCGTGTACTTGGTCCAGCTGAGAGAAAGATAGGGGACCATCCTGCCGCCTTGTACAAACGCTCGCGAATCAGCTTTTTAGCCTTCTCCGCGATGCCGAACTCCTTCCACCAATCATACCGACTCTTTGGGCCATGCAGAAGCGCGCGTGCTGCAGTGTCTGACCATGGTGCTTACGTATTTTGTTTCCTCATCATCTGCGAAGCGACACTGCAAGCTTCTCACGCGACTCTTCTCCGCACGATTACGGGAACTGCGGCATCGGGGCATTGTAGCATGGCTGTTCGGGTAGCGATGCATGTCGGCTCCGAAAAAGTGCTGTCCGAATATTGCCACGATGCTGCAGCTTGTCAGACAATGTGCAGCATCTGCACTCACTCGGACAGCGTTTTGCAGAACCAAATGATCCACATGGCTACTTCGTGGGAGCAGACGGCATATGGAATCAGATCGGATCTTGTGATACGGATTCGGACGAGGGAGGCATTGTTCTTTTAAAGGACCAATAACTTTCGACTGCCTCACTGCTGGCTCGAGCCATCAAGTCCAATCCCCCTATCGTGTTCAACTTGTTTCCCAAGAACTTGCCAAATCACACGTAGGAGTCGACCAATATCACGCCCAAGTCCTTGTAGCAAGGATGGATTCTCTAGCGTCGAGCCACTGCACACCATCAAACGAATACTTGACCATGGAGCTGGGATGGCATCCGATCACCTTGCCGGTTCCCTCCGCGAGAGCCATCAGGATGCTTCACTTCCTCGGCATCCCTCTTGTCATGGTCGCCCTCTGGGCATTATGGGCCTTGGTCCTGCGACTGTACCTCTTGCGCCGCTTCTACGAAAAGCAGGGCATTCGCTTCGTGAACAACTGCTATGCTCTTATTGGCGCAGAAATGCGAGTCACGGGCCTGCAGCTCAAGAACAAGAGTCACGACTGGCTCTACACTGAGCGGCCGAGCGATCTGTTTGGAACCGTTCGAGGCTTCTCCGTCCAGCTATACAGCACAAGCGCACAAGTTACTGAGCATCTCATCGCCAAGACGGGCAAACACGTCGATCGAGACACGCCTGCCTTGTACTCCTTTGGACGGCTCAGCCCGTACGCCTTGACCTTTCTCCCGATCGACAAATGGCGTTTTCGAGAACGAAAGGTCACTTTGACTCAGGGCATGAAGGACAACAGGCGCTTGTATGATATCGTCGTCCGCCAGGCCGGGGTTGCGTTGGCCAAGTTTAGGGTCGAGAATGGCTCTGGTGCCAACATCAACATCCGAGAACTGCTCAATCATTGGACGAGAGAGTGTAGTGGAGAGTACATCTGGGGGAAAACCAATATTGATCGTTTCCTCGACGTCGTTGATGTCGATGGTCAAGTGAAGCGTCTTCCATTCATGACGGCCCTGAACCAGACCTTTACCGAGTTGCGATTCTATGCGAGCCGGTTTTGGAACCGCGTTTGCTTTCCGCTTGCTGGACTTCCCTTGACCAAGGAATCCCGTCGCTTAGACAAGAACATCCGCATGCTGCGGAGAGCAACGGAGGACATGATGCAAACACCTGAGGAAGGAGCCGTGGCTGCCAACGTCCAGAAATCCAACGAGTCGCGCATGATCCCTTTCGACATGACGCGCGATGACCTTGTTACCGCAACGATTGCCGGCCTCGACACCATCAAAGCTACCACCATGGCTGCCCTGTACCATCTCCTTGCCCCGGAGAACATGCACTGGCGGCAGCAGATCTACGACGAAATCAAAGAGCTCGGGACGCACAGCCAAGATATGCACATCAAGCTCATGCACGCCCCCAAGCTCAATGCCTTTATCCAGGAGTCGCTTCGCTACGAGCCTCCCGGATCCCTCATCAACAACGCGGCAATCAAGGATTTTGACCTCTGCTTGAACGGTCAACAGCAATACAAGATCAAGTCGGGTACACGTATCGTGACGTCGATCCACGCCCTGCACCAGAATGAGCATTCCTGGGGAGAAAAAATCGCCCATGCGAGCATGAGTCCTCTGGAACAATTTGATCCCAATCGATTCTTGGAACATGGCGAAAACATCGTTGGTAGCTTCTGCTTCATGCCATTCGGTAAGGGTCCACGGAGGTGTCCTGGGCAGTTGCCGGGGATCATGATGGTCAAAGTCTTTATTTCGACGTTTCTTTCGCAGAACTTTCACTGTAGAATGGAGGTGCCGGACAACCAGACGAGCGATGTGACTTGGTTCAACATTTACAGCAAGGCAACATTTAACATTGTCTGCGGCGCGGAATAAAAATGACCTGTGCAAAGGATACTCGTTGGGGCTCAAAATGGGGCCTGCGGTTGGGTGTGGTGGCTACGAGGCTGCCTCAATTCGGCGATTTTTTTTTTTTTTTTTTTTTTTTTTTTTTTTTGGATCTTCTAGGCAGACGAACGAAGAAAAACCCCACCCCTTCCTGTGGCGCTCTAAACTTACGCAGCCTGCTTCGGTCATTTCCCGACGTGCATGACCGGCACATCTTTCCGTTGCGTAGCAGATATACGTCACATGTTGGCTTTGCTTTGACCACCTGCTCAGAAATCGGCCATGTCAAAGAGCAGAGAGAAGCCAAGGGTATGGTGCCGAGGGCGGGGACGTTGACGCAGTGTGATAAGGAGTTCTGGGCCATGATTTGATGCAAGGCGAGAAGAGGGGGCGGGCAGGAACAGCTGCGTCGAGTCGACATGAGGTTGAACGGCTCATCTATGGGGCGATTATGCAAGAGGACGGCTTTGGCTTGGCAGGAAAGCAGCTGTCGGGCTTCGGAAGGGCCTGAAGTCTAGATATAGGGGCATGTTCATAGACTTTGAGGCTGACGACGTTGGCCATCCAGGCTCACTCTGATCTCTGCTCAAGCACTCACCGGAAATCGTCGCGTCTTGCAGTTGCATGCACACCATGTCGTTCCCTCCACCTCCGGCAGATGACATTGGTCAGTTTCTCCGAGAGCAAAGTTGTCGCTAGGGCAAAGTAGATGCTAAATGTTCTTAGACTGGGAAAGTTTGCCGTTCGACATATCCGAAGGTGACGTGCCTCCAAGTCAGTCACAACAGCTGTAAATCACTCTGACGCCCGAGTTAGTCATCGGCCATGTAGAATCGCACTACACAAAAGCAACAGGACAATGGAGCGATCCTCAATTCGTCAAGGATCCGTACCTTCATATACATGGCATTTCACCCGCTCTGCACTACGGTAGGGTCCTTCCTACCTATTCCAGACTTGTCGGGCAAGGCTCATTCACCCCTTCGGTTGTTTGATGCAGGCCAACAAGCCTTCGAAGGCCTCAAAGCTTTTCGATTCCCTAGCGGCTCCATCCACGTCTTCCGGCCGGAAAAGAATGCCCTCCGCATGCAGCGATCCGGTTCATACCTGTCCATACCGCCTGTGCCCGAGGACCGATTCCTGGAGTGCGTCAACATGGCCGTGGCAGGCAATGCATCCTTTGTGCCGCCTCACGGTTCGGGGGCAGCGCTGTATATCCGACCGTTTATCTTTGGCAGCTCGCCCACCCTGTCCATGGCATCCCCAGACAAGTATACCTTCTGCGTCTATACCACACCTGTTGGGGTGGCGTTTGGACTCGATGCCATCCGAGCATTGGTCCTCGAGACATTTGATCGCGTGGCACCAGAAGGCACAGGGCGCGCGAAAGTGGGCGGGAATTACTCGCCACTGGTGAAGCACATCAACAAGGCGAGGGAAGAGGAGGGCTACGGCATCCTTTTGCATCTTGATAGTAAGAACCGAACCGAGATTGACGAATTTAGCATGTCGGGATTCATTGGCATCAGGAGGCATGGTCATGGCAGGTATACACTCGTGGTGCCGGAGGCGAGGCGCACGATCGAGAGTGTGACATCGGACTCGGTTTGCGAGATAGCGCGTGACCAGGGCTGGACGGTGGAAATTCGAACAGTCAAGTACGACGAGCTGAAAGACTTCAGTGAGGTGCTGGCGGTCGGGACGGCGGGCTCGCTCGTGCCGATAAAGAGCGTGACGAGGAAGTCGACAGGCGAAACATTTGCGTATGACACTGGTGAGGGAGGAGGGCCTGGGCCTTGTTGCGCCAGGCTGTCGGTGCTGTTGAAAGGGATCCAGCAAGGGAAAATAGAGGATAAATTCGGTTGGTGCAGGGAGGTGACCGACTTCTCGGTCGGCTTTTCACTGTGAGAGAGAGAGGTGGCTTGCTTGGGCGTTGTGGGTCGGAAGTCATCTCGGCCGAGTGGGAAGGATCTAGGATGGCATAGGATGGCATTGGGACTTTCACTGTTGTTCTGTTGCTACAAACCATTGAAGCGACACTAGCGGCGCGAGCAGCATTCATCTCTGCAATCCGTCGCCAAAGGGAAGCGCAACTAGGCCGCGTAGCAGGCCGGCCGCTCGCTGTTGGGATTCTGATAGATCCGACATCGCACTGAGCCATGCGCACTGTGTGACTCCGGCATGTACCAACCTACGTATAGTGGGTATAGTGGGTATAGTGGGTGAAGATAGCAGCAGCGACAGCCTGGAACAGAGAGCGTGGGGTTATAAAGGAGCCCAACAGCCCCTCTCGGCGGGCAGCAGATGTTGCTCAAAGCTGTCGTTCGACACCTGTACGCATCGCATCAACCCGTTTTCAGCCGTTCTCCAGTTTATGTCATGTCGCCCGGCCTGGAGAAGACGATGCTACCCGACCACCAAGGGCTCACCCGCAGTGGAGAGGGCTCTGAGAAAAAGATCCAGGATAGCCCAGGCGTGGGCAGAGACGTCGCTGATGGACGTCAAGCTCCACATCTAATTACGCCAGGCGGCACAAAAGCATGGCTATATGTCTTGGCGGCTTTTCTCATCTTTAATAGTGCCTGGTTAGTTTGCTCGGGCGCAGCATGGCGTCACTAGTCAGGTCCAATAATAATTCTTGTCCAGGGGTTTAACACAAGTCTTTGGAGCTTTCCAAGAGATCTACCTTGATGCTCTGTTACCAGGCGTATCAAGCAGCTCTATCTCGTGGGTAGGCAGCCTACAATGCTTCTTGGTCATTGTGCTTGGCGCCTTTACCGGTCCGCTCTTTGACGCTGGCTACCTACATGCCTTGCTTCTTGTCGGCTGCTTTCTCATCATCTTTGGCATGGCTATGTTGTCTCTTGCCACGCAGTACTGGCACGTCTTCCTCGCGCAGGCTATCTGTGCCGGCCTAGGCGGAGGACTGGTCTTTGTGCCGTGTCTTGCCCTCGTGTCTACCGCCTTTCCTGATTCTACCCGTCCTTGGGCCATCGGTCTCACCAACGGCGGCGGCAGCATTGGGGGCATCATGTTCACCTTTATGCTACGCAGGCTCTATCCCGTCATTGGTTTCGCTTGGACCGTGCGCTGCATTGCCCTCGTGTGTCTTGTGCAGATTGTGGCCTCGCTTGCCATCTTACTTACCCACAAGCATCAACCAAAGCAGAAGCGACGCGCATTACTCGATATACACGCATTCCGCGAGCCAAACTTCATGATATTTTCCCTTGGCCTCTTCTTTGCTTATATTGCCTTTTACATTCCTCCCTTTTACATACCAACATTCGCAATCAGAGCCCTCGGGCAAGGCAGAGACTTTGCGTTCAACTGCCTTGTCTTCGTGAGCGTTGGCTCCTTCTTCGGACGCACCGTACCGATGCTCGCTGCGGCCAAGTTTGGCTCCGTGCAGCTGCACATGGCAGCGTCGGTTGGCGCCGTCGCCGTCCTCTTTGCGTGGATTGCTGTGCGCAATACGCCTAGCTTCGTCGTCTTCTCTCTGGCTTATGGCCTCGTGAGCGGCGTGCTGGTGGCGGCACCCAGTGCTGCCATCTCGCACCCGGTGCTGTCGCCGTCCATGGACGTCATCGGAACTCGCATGGGTATGACCTGGATGTTTGGTGGTTTTGGCGTGCTCATCGGGGCCCCCATTGCCGGATCTCTGGCAGACGTCCATCAGGGGAAATTCCTGCCTGCCCAGGGGTTCGCAGGCGGTATGATGGCTGCCTGTTCACTTTGTTTGGTCGTGCCTCTTGTTGCAGTGGTCAAGCATAAGCAGAGCAGGGCACAATAAGCATGGCCGTGTTCCTTCCCCAGGGTTTACAGGAGAGCGTTGCGGTACTATTTAGAGACATCCTCGCCAAGAACATGGCTACAATAATGTATTTACCTCAGGGTCTGGGCTTAGACGTGATGATATCATCGTATCCAAGGGTATTGCCAAGTTGAAGGGACATCTCTCCACAGCCAACAGCCAGAACAAGCTCTGGTTTGCAACAACAAGAGCATGTTTGCAAATCAGAGTTGGCACCCGCAATGCGCAAATTTTGGCAACAATAGCAAAGACATGTGGCGCTGCGTGCGGCGTTGCCAGGATCAGACGTGGAGGATACGGCAACCTGCTTGTTAGGTGACATGACAGCATTCTCAGCCACTATTTCGGTCTTGTACATGTCAGGGCAATTCTTGCTCTGATGCCTGTTTTCCCTTCACATCAAATATGATGGTCAAGAAACGTTTGGAGACAAGGTCAAGCGCAATGACTTTTTTTCCCTCCCTATGGCGACAATGATCTAAATCCTTATTGTCCTTACCTGGACTGGAGTCTTTCATTTTCTAATAGACATGCTATGACTCTCTCGGTGTTTAGCATCAGTCAATAGTCTTTCAGAATAATAAAGCTTTCTAGTAATTATGACTAAGATGCGGACCTGTCTGGACGTGAAAAGTCTCTGAGTACGTTATGTCCCAAAATGCCATGCTCACTGCTGCTATAATGTTCGACCACCACGTGCTTCCCATATTTTCCAAACATGCAAGCTTCCCATCGTTGATAGCTGTTCAAACCTTACCAAATGACCCATAGAACAAAGAAACAAACATGTTCACATCAGAAATTACGACTAAGAGCTGCGTTTCAACGTTGGTTCCGGCCCTTGGGCGTAAGTGCTGTGTTCACCTTGATGAGCCCGATCCCACGGCCGCTTATTCATAATTCTTGAATGACCGTCCCCTCTTGCATGGTGGTGTGTCGCGTCTTCGCTTGTGACGGCGACTTGGACCGACTTTTGAATGTTGAGCCCCCCCTTGGTAGATGCTAGCTCTGTAGTAACAGTACAGCCTTGGTCCCTTTGAGCGGGCATGTTTGTGTCTTCCAACCTGACATCGTCACTGATTCGCTCTTGGCCATCGTTTTCAGTAAATTCGGGAATGGGGTTCGCTGTCGAGGGACCGCGCCAACTTCGAGATCCTTGGCCAAAGGTGCGAATGCGTCTGGCCATCCCGGCGGGAAGCTTTTCTGACGAGAGCTTGGAACTCAGTACGGATCCTATCGATCCAATCAAGGGCGTCAGCCAGCCTTTGACAAGGCTGAAGACAAGGGGCAGGTTTGTGGTGACGACGGCGACAAAAGTCTCGCGGACGGCCCATGCGCCGGCTTGCTGGGCTCCTTGCACTGGATTCTTTGGACCAAGTCAGCTTAATTATTATGCTTTGATTTGCAAATAAAGTGTGCTTACCGTGACAATGTAGTAGCACCGCAAGCTTGCGCAAATCATGATGAACAGACCACCGCTGAAAAGAAAGAGGAGGCCGGCTTTCTTCCACTTGTCCAAGCGAGATCCCCAGAGCATCGGTATTGGTATGGAAATGAGATATACATCAGTGCAAACGTTGAGCGAATAGCCGAGCCAGACAATGTTGTTTGCGATTGCAGGTTGGCAGACGTCTGAGTGATGGCAATGTCAATCACAATTATGTTCGTGATGGAGTATGCATGGCAGAGGAGATTACTTACTACCCGGGTCTGGATTGATCTGCCAGTATCGGCGGAACGGACGGCAGCCCAGGAAAATGTTCAAAAGAATTGCGAACCAAGTGGCGAGGACGAGGAAAAAGCCAATATGGATGCGGATGCGGGTTTGGTAGCGATGGCCAAGGCCCTCCTATATACGTACACATGGTCAACGACATGCATGACCTGCTGGGATCAATTGGCAAGTGGCATATTTTCTTACCGTCAAGCGCATGTAAAAGAACAACCACGAGATTTTAAGAGACCATAGGAGTGTAGAGTATGTAGACCAGCCGCAGAGTTGGATAATGGATCCGACAACGCGCAATCTATGCTCTTCGCTGTCGGCGGGCAGAGCGGCGCGATGGGCATCCGTCATGCCATTGTTTGCCAGCCCTTGGGCGTGAGCGCCGACCGAATACGCGAGACCACTTTCTATGCCATACAGGGTCTGAAAGCATTAGAATTTCTTTTTTTTTTTTTTTTTTTTTTTTTTTTGGTGGTTTAAGGCAGACAAATATCTCGGCGAATAAAACCTACCATGGCAACCCAAGCCAGGAAATCATCTGGCTGCAGTCCAAGGAACCCTACAGCTCTGACGCGCGAGTAGGTTCTGAGCACCGTCACCAGCGCACCAAAAGACAGCAGAATCCATAATTCTCTGTTGAACTCTTTCGCGGCCGCAAGCATGGCCGCCGCCTGCTCCGGCGTCGGTGGTGGAGGAATGGCTGGTTGGTCCATGGCGAAGAACAAATGCAAACAGCATTGGCAGACAAATCGAGCCTGGAAAAGAATGACTATGGGCGTCTATCTTTATGGTCTGATGCACCAAGAGAAGATTTGGCTCCCCGGGCTCAAATCCAGGCTCCGGCGCATGTTGCATGGGGAAAACGGGCGTGTAACCTCTTTTGTACCGTCCACATCCTTATCTACCTATGCTGCTGCTGCTGCTGCTGCTGCTGCTGCTGATGATGATGATTATGATGCCGCTGCAGCTGCAGCTGGTGCTCGTGCGACTAATAATAATGCTGTTGCTGCTGCCAATGATGCTGCTGCTGCTGCTACTATTGCTACATCTGAGCTTTGAAGAAATTAGCCTTGACGAATCAAGTCTTTTTTTTTTTTCAAGTTGACCAGCCTTTTTTTTTCCCCAGGCATATCGGCACATGGCCACCATGTGGAGGTCTGATGGGTTTGTTTCCCCAGGTATTCTGGCGGGTTTGTTTTCCTTTGCTAAAAATAGTACAGGCCAAGGCCACTCACTCTAGGTGCATCTGCACCACGCATCGGGCATCACAGCAGCATTTATTTCATCAAGAGTCTCGGATGAATACTAGAAGAATAAATGGTCTTGTCAAGATAATGTGGTATGATGAGCACCGTTGCACTTGCCACCGGTCGGCCCCGTATGCGAGCTGAGACGACGCACCGTTTGGTTGGCCCATGATGGGATGGGATGGGATGACAGATGACAGCGGCAAGTGCCCATTCCATTTACCTAGTAGCTCCACATGGGCGGGCGGGCTGACCCCATGATGACCCCTCTTTACGGCGCTTTGTTCATGTCGTCTCTTAGTCGACGTTTGCTAGCCAGGAACCAAAATATACTGCATCGTCCAACGGACATGCTTACGGCACAACTTTGCCGATGCACCGAAGCGGATTGAAATGCAGCGCAGAGTGAGCGAGCCACACCAGCCAAGAATGAAATTTTTCTTCTCTCTTCTCGGCAGCTGCGATGGCGCGAGAGGACCACATCGTCTGACGAGGACGAGTGCTGACATGCATATTGTACCGTGAGGGTCCCACGAACGGTTTCTGCGAACTTTGACTCGTCATCACATCGAACCATCGTCTGTCATCTGTCGGTCCGATTGCCCTTTTGACGCGCCCGCGCCCTCGTCACACCCAGGCACTTCTCTTTTGCCGAAAAAAAAACAGATTCACCAAGCCTGCGGTTCGACGTGCTTCCATCCAGTCTTTTTTGGACAAAAGCCAAGCATCGTGGAACAAATGACATTGGCTTCAACATGATCGACCTCTACGCTTCTAAACAAGGAAACGCTCTTTTCGCAGCCCATCGTATCCGCCAAGGTCGGGCAATTCTTCCCCGGATGCGACGTAAGACGGGAATCTCCGCCCCTGCCTTGGTCGTATTTCAGTGAACTGCCTTTTCCCCTCGTAGCAGACGTGGCAGACCCTATGAGGGATTTTTCTCTCTCCCTCAAGCTTGAGTGGCTGAATTGAACCCTGCACGTTGCTTCCACCAGGCCTGACTTTGTCAATAGTGATACCATGCCGTCAATAAAAAGTCCCCTCTGATCCTTGGACTGCATATGTGTCTGCGCGCGCATCCGTTACAGAGCATCAGTCGTGTAACAGAGACACCGGCCGAAGCATCGAGACCACGTGGTGAGGGCTGTTTGCCCCGTCGCTTGTGTTGGTTTGCCATGACCCCAAACGATTCCATCAAAATGTAAAATCACCTGCGGGCCGTGTATTCATCCCCCCCCGGTCTCATTACCTGACGCCGCTGTGCTTGTCTCCTCTCTGGTCCCAACTTGGAACCAGCAAAAATCTCGCTCACTCTTGAGCTCTGAGGACGATCTGGCATCGGGACAAATCTCGTCCTGCTCGTCAAGATTGCTGTTTCGGCACAGCATCATTTGATTCGCTTGTCGCACAAATCATGGACGAGGTCGATTGCGTCGTTGTAGGCACTGGTACGTTCTCACCACCGACGGCGAACTTGACTAGCACCCGCCATTCGCGCTTGTTCCACATGGTGTCGTACTGAACCATGTTCCTTTCTTCTTCTTCCCAAAATGCGCCATGGCATAACGTTTTTCTTTGCGCGCTTCAAAGGTTAGTTAGCTTGTGATTGAACGCTCATCGCGTTCCCTCTATAGGCTTGTACGGCCTTGCCGCGGCCAAGCAGTACCGCCACTTCAATCCACAAGACTCCCTCGTCATCTTCGAGCGCGACTCGTCCATTGGCGGCACCTGGTCCGACCACCGTCTATATCCCGGTATCAAGAGCAACAATTTGATCGGCAGTTACGAGTACCCCGACTACCCCATGAACGGCGAGACCTATGACGTCAAACAGCACACGCACATCCCCGGTGCCGTCGTGAATAAATATCTCAAGGCGTACGCTGAAGAGTTCGGCATCGCCGAGTCGATCCAGTTCAACACCATCGTCACAATTGCCGAACACGTTGATACCGAAAAGGGCGGCTGGCAGCTCACCACTGTAAATTCGGCGGCCGGCGCTGAGGCGAAGAAGCTGTATACTCGTCGCTTAATCGTTGCAACGGGGCTGACGTCGGAAGCCTTTATCCCTCACTTCCAAGGTCAAGAAACCTTTGGCGGACCCATCTTCCACGGCAAGGATTGGCCTCAAAATGCCGACACGCTGCAAAAATGCAACACCATTACCATTTTTGGCGGCTCCAAGTTTGCCTGGGATGCTGTCTACATGTATGCTAAAGCTGGCGTCAAGGTCAATTGGGTCATTCGCTGTAAGTCATCTTTTTTTTTTTTTTTTTTTTTTTTTTTTTTTTTTTTTTGCTGTCAACACCGCCGTCCGTACTGATACTGATACTGAGCCTGAGCGACATAGCATCCGGCCATGGTCCGAGTTGGATGTCGAGTTCCTGGGTGACACCTCTCAAGCGATGGATTGAAGGGCTTGCCAGTAAGGCAGGCATTATTTGTGCATCACTATTCTGCGTTTGCCAAACTAACGACCTGAGCCTGCAACAGATACTCGTGCCTTGACATGGTTCAGTCCTTGCGTATGGGGTCACCACGGCGGTTACGTCGGGGTTCGCAACTTCCTCCATGGAACTGCCGTGGGGCGGACTATTGTCAACGGCTTTTGGACTGTCCTCGGAGCCGATGTTGAAGCTGCCAACAACTACAACGCGCACCCCGACACGGCCAAGCTCAAGCCATGGACCCAGCCCATGTTCACCGGAACAAGTTTCAGCATCCTGAACTACGACAGCGACATCTTCGAGCTTATCAAGAGTGACTTGGTCACCGTACACATTGATGACATTACTCACCTGAGCCCAGGTCATGTTCACCTGGCTAGTGGCACTGCGCTCGAATCGGATGCCTTGCTTGCGCACACAGGATGGAAGCATGTGCCCCTGATCAAATTTCTTCCTCACGGCATCGAGACGGAGCTAGGCATTCCCCATCCGCCTCATCAAACCAGCAAGGTCGACCTGGCCACTCAAGAAGCACTACTTGAAAAAGCAGATGAAGAGATTCTAAAAAGTTTCCCCCGCCTCGAGGACCAGCCCGTGTGGAACACAAACTACGTCCCCCTGACTGAGCAAAAAGGTATCGATACCGACGATGAGACGGCTCCAAGCAACTCCCTCACGCCATACATGCTCTACCGCTTCATCGTCCCAGCCTCAGAGCGCTTCCTCAAGACGAGGGACATTGCATTCAGCGGCGCACTGGGTAATTTCAGCAACCCCATCAGCGCGCATCTGCACGGCCTCTGGATCAGCGCCTACTTCAACGGCCAGCTTGCCAACGACCCAAGCGAAGCTGTGGGCGACAAGAAGGCGCTGGCCAAGATCCAGTACGAGACGGTGCTGCACAACCGGTTCGGCAAGTGGCGGTATCCTACAGACTGGGGGTCCAGCCGGCCTCCTTCATTCATATTCGATGCCGTGCCGTATTTCGACCTGCTGCAGCGAGATTTGGGTCTGAGCCCACATCGTAAGGGGAATTGGCTGGCTGAGATGTGGAGTCCGTATTTGCCTCCGGACTATAGGATGATTAACCAGGAATTGGAGAAAGTACACAAGAAAATTGTCTGAGTCGACCGCTTTTTGGACTTTGTATGTTTCTACCATATTATTTTTGCGCCGAAAGATTGACTGGATTTTATAAGAATCTCATACAAAATAAGTGTTGTTGGAATGAGAAAGCTATTTTTTTTAATTAGCTGAACCACTTTCGGTGTGCAACACCGACCAGGTGCAGTGTGAATTCTACGTGTCAACTTACTGAAATAAGCAGGGTATGTAATTGATCAGATTAAACTCTACTAGAATAATCAGTGCATAGAGCGTCACCGTTGAAAGTCGCGCTCAGCTTCGAGTATAGCGACTTGGTACCTTTTTTCCCTCGTCAATGGCTTGAAGGTCCGCGGCTGCTACCCCGCTGTCCTGACTGACCGTGATGTGGCTGTTCGACAGCCCTGGAGAAAGGGCCGTTTTGCCCACAAATTCCCCCCTTACCCCCCCAACATCCACGCTAGCAGGGTATCGCAGGCTTTCCGCAAGGAGTAAGAATTAAAGTTGGTGAGATACAAGGCCAAAAGTATAACCATGGGCGACTGAAGCGCCAATCAGAGTTGTCCTACATACAGACTTTGGCACAGTGGACTGGAACAAATCCATTGTGACTTGGGTCCCAATGGACTCCGCAGGGAGCCTTTTGAACATGTTTTCAGCTCGAAATGATTGACGAATAATTACCTGCGTCAAAGTAAGCTCAATCTACAGCTTTTGTCGATCCAGTGCCGTCAAGATACGAACTGCGCCGGTCACCTTGATGGATGGTGCATTTTGTTCCGCGACGGAATTACGGCAATTGCTGCGGCATAAGTTTCCAAAGGTATGTTGGCTAATCACGGTGCAGTTACTGTGAAAAAAAGAAGAGCGTAACTTCACTTCTTCATGTTTACGAAGCTGCGATGCCCTTGTACATGCTTTGGCTCGAGGTGCAGATCCCGGCAGATCGTACGGTACAGTTGTCTTGCTGAGACGTGGGGAGGCCGGCACGACAAGGTCCTGTACGTGTTCTAAAGATTCTTGTCAAGTCTATTTGTCCATGCAGGAAATCAGGGGCGTAGTCTCCGGGCCAGCTTCTGCCCTTGAGGCCACCTTTGCCATCTGATCCGGGCTGCCCTTGTTCAATATCGCAGCTGATGCTTGCCTGCAAAGTCCTCTTGAGAAGAAGGAGGAGGGCATCATCATGCAGCTCAATCAGTAGCGCCTTGACATGGAAATGTAACAAGACGCGCGCTCTACAACACATGTACGTGTATATGCGCATGTACATGCCCCCACGATCCCGAGTAAATTGGCTGTCCGATACCACTCCCCTCACCGGTCCTTCCTGTCCGCACCTCTCTCGGCCCTCCGACTCTCCCACGAAGCAAGAACCTCCTCCCGGGCCATCCAGCCGAGCCAGCAAAGTGACGCCGGTCCGAACACGACGGCAACAGGCACGGCCACCAGCGCCATGCGACGCCACGACATGCTCACCAGCCCGGCGTGCTTTAAATCTCCCATCTGACACGCGAGCCAGGTCAGGGTCGACCCAAAGACGGCCACGTAGTCGAGCTGGTGGAGCGTGCCGAGGGCCTCGTGAGGATCCGTCGCCGCCGCCGCGTACCGGTGCGTGCCGGCACCGACGATCCCCAGACAGAGGGCCGTGACGCGCGTGGCCTTGAGCCTGTTGTTGACGCGCATCCTGGCGGCCAGAGGGGCGGGTGCGACGGCGGCAAGGCCGGGCACGGCGGCAAAGCCGGCCGAGAGCATGAGGTGCGACACGAGGCCCCAGACGGGAAACAGCTGCCATGCCCGGTCCCACCAGCGTCGCTCTTCGGCGCCGAGGAACGAGTTGAAGTGCGGCACCAGATGGGCCAGGACAACGGTGGGCAGCACGGCGAGCGTCTCGGGGCTGAAGTCGACGCCTGCGGCGGGACGAGAGGCGGCTGCGTCGGTCTGGGCATCGAGCAGCGACGGCAACCGGCTAAAGAGGTGGACGAGGTACAGGAGCAGTGGGACGACTAGGCCACGGGAAGTCAACTGCGCGACGAGCAGCGCGGCCGTGATGCTGGGCAGGTTAGTCCAGCTCGCCACGATGAATCCACCATTCTACTAAAATAAACAGGAAAATAAAAAAAAGTGTGCATAAACGTAAGTCAAAGCCCAGAAAAGTAAGATTTATAAAGAAAAAAAAAGATCTAAAAAAGAAAGGAAAGGAAAGGAAGAGGCAAATAAAGAAATAAAAAGAAACAAGAAACAAGAAATAAGAAATAAGAAATAAGAAATAAGAAGAGAAAACGCACCCAAGTCGAAACCTGAGCCCCCCCCTCGTCGACCCCTCCAGCATCAGAATGGCATACACGCCCGTCCCGTACTGGGCCAAAAGGCCAAAAGCATGCCAGCTCAGCGGCGATTGGTCACGAAACCCCAGCAGGCCGGAACTCACGCCCAGGAGGGCCCAGGACAGGATCGGAGCGGCAGCGAGGCCGCGGCCCATGGTGGTGGTGGTGGTGCTTAGGTTGGCGACGTTGTGGTTGAGAGAGAAGCTGTGTGGGGATGTTTAGTGGATGATGGTGGGGGACAAGTACAGTCGGGATTGACAGTGGGCGCCGATCTTTGCGCCGGGGGGGGAGAAGACAGTATGGCAACTTTTTTTGCTGCATGTCGCCTTCCATGACCAATGGTGCAGCGGCCATTAAGGGGCACACACTCTCTGCAACATTTTTCCAGTCCGAGATGGTCGTGAGGCTAGCCCCCGTTCGACTTGTCAGCATTTTCAAGTTGCCAGGACGGCTCGAGACGACGGTGACGCCGCCACGCTCTACGATTTATATGCCCATTGGGAAACTGGAAGGACTGGCGGACACACCAGAGATTGAGGCAATTACCAGGGCAGCAAAATGGAAGAAGTTGGCTTTCACTGTGGATGGGAGGGAGACTTGAGTCTCTGATATGTGTGTGTGTGTGTGTGTGTGTGTGTGTGTGTGTTGGTACATAATCTGTCATTGGTCCCGGTCAAAGATTCATGGTAATTGTCAGGTCACAAAGAACATGAGAGGTCACGTACCATGAGGTGAGAGAGCCTGTCATGTTGATCAAGCCTGAAGGTGTGATATCTCCTTGAAGACAGACGGTCTTGAGAGCTACTCCAGTGCAAATTGGATGGAATTCTCGCAGGATCTGCGGGACGTAGCTTGCTCTGTCAACATTGAATGCAATTCTGTTGCCGGCACACATGGAGCAGGGAGCTCTTCAATCACGAGCTCCTTCTCTTCCGGCCACCCACTTCACTGCATGAGCATATTGAACGACAACAATCTGGTTTCCCCGTGGATTGCCATATTTGCTTCTCCCCAAACGTCCTGTCCTGCAAAGGCGGCAAAAGGAGACTAGATCTTCGCCAGCAACTAACTACTAGGTATCTACACATGTACATAAGCGACCAATCGAGTGGGTTCTTGATGCTCTCCACCTATAAAACCCCGGATTATTTGGGCGGATGTTTCCGGCCGCCCTGGCCTGCCTAGACCAGCTGAGCCGTCATTGACGGCTGGATCTGGCGAACAAGGCGTCTTTGACGAGCATGGCCCAATTCCCTGACTGAACCAAGAGGTTCGGCCACGATTTTGGCCTGATGTCGATGTGCTTTAAATTGGTGTGCCAAGACCCCAGAGCGACTAAAATGCCGATGCTGGTGTTGACCGGCCAAAATTTTATTGTGCCCCGCAATGACCATCGCTTCAGGCGCCACCCCACCCTGCCAATGCCCCAACTTGCCAATGCATTCGCGGCGGAGTTTTTTTTTTCCAGGGCACCCTCAAGCCCCCCACGTGCAGTCAGTCGTCAGGGCAAGATCTGGTACAATACGTGATGACTCGTGAGACGTACTACCTTCATCAACTGAATCGCGAGATGCAGCAACCAATGGTGCCATGCTCTCGGGCTAGGCCATTGGAAATTCGGCCGTCACTTGGTCATTCTTGATTGTCCAGTCCTTTCTGCACGTCTTTCCAGGAAAGCAGTGCGACAACGCATTCCCTGCGCCATCTATCCTCTTTCCTTGCATTGCAAATCATGGGTTTTCCGCGTGCTTGCCCGACGGCCAAGGTGCTGTTGGGTCGACTTGGGCTTTTCCTCAGACAGAAACCCAAAAGCAGCAACATTATGTCCTTGCTACGTACCGTACCGACCGTCCCGTACAGTACACGCGAGCCCTCCCACAGCCGTGACAGCTTGGCTGCCAACGTGGGGGTTTCCCTGAACCAATTCAACGGACAGCGCAACCCTCATTGACCGACATGTCGCACAGCAAGAAGCATGTTTCGCCGTGTCTCTGGCGAGAACCGAGAGGCGCACCTATAACAGCTTCTCAGGGCGCCTGCTCTCCCCGAGACTCAATTCCACTGGTCGTAATCATTGAACGGCACCAAAAGCGAAGCCGGCTGCGATTGGGAGGAAGATGCCCTTGGCCCGCATGACCACGTACTGTCACTGCACAATGGACTTTGATTCGCATTTTCCGAATCCTCAATTTTTGTGAATCTACTCGAACGTCTCCCCCGGTTTCTTGTCGGTCAGCATAGGCACCCGGGTTCGCCGCGAGGAGAGTTTCGGCATTGTTTCACTAGTCAGGGCCTATCCATGTAGATGCCAGCGCATGCGTTGAGACATTCCCTCCGAGCTTGAAAGACCGGGACTGAAATCAAAAAGTACCACGTACGCGGCTCAGTTTTTTCTTTTCTTTTTTTCTCTCTTTTAACGCTGCTCCTGCTGCTCTTGTGGCTGTGCTGGGCAAGGTAAAGGTGGGTGGTCCCTGTTCGCAGCTAGCATGAGTAGCCACTTTGAAATGTCTTCTGGAGATGAATTATTTTAACAAGCAGGCAGGTATATTATCCGTCAATCAAACCCCTTCTGGGCGGCTCTTTTACAACACCAGCAATTCAGTTTTCTTTCTCTCTTTGTCTCACTCTCTTTATTTCCTTCTTCCTCCCTTTTTCCCCCTCTTCTTTTTCCTTCCCCCCCCCCCCCCCCATAGCCAGCGCAGTCCTCTGTGCCGTCGATAGAGTATGGGCCTTGACTGACTGATACTTCTTCTCCGCTTCCTCTTGGCAGGAACTGCCCTTGTTTGCGCCGCCTCAAATGCCGGCAGCGACCTCGAATCCTTCAGTCTCTCCCGCTCGCCGCATCGAGCACACTCGTCCCTCGCTGCCGTTTGTCCATCCCGGACAGCACCCTTTCGCGAATTCAAGACCGATGCAGTCTCCGCAGAGCTACAACCACGCCAACATGTACGCGACCCCAGCCCATGGCCATCGCTCCCGCGACAGCATTGGCTATGCGAGCAATGGCAGCGGCCCAGGCGCTGGGCTGGGCGTGCTGCCTACACCTGATCCCACCGTCGGCAGTTGCATGTCCGAAGAGGACAAGGACGTTGCAATACAGCTCATGCGACTGGGAGAAATGTCCAACATTTCTCACGGCCGCACGTCGGCCTCGACACTCGACGATACCTTCAGTGGTCGTGCTGATGTCGCCTCGTCGACAGGAGCCACTAGCGATGGCGAGAGTTACAGTGAAGACGAGATGCCAGCCCCACGCCGACAGAGACAGGATGACACCAGCGTTGTCCAATCAGTATATCCGTCAACCGAGAAACCCTCTGCTGCTTCGGGAGAGGATGTCCTGGCTCGAGGTCATGATGCTGGCTTGCCTTCGCAGTCCGCCAGCCACAAAGTGGCTCCGGCCAGGAGCAAGCCAACCTCCAACAAAAACAAGGCTGCCACTTCTGTGATGAAGTCGGCGGCACAGAAGGCTTCCAACAAGGCCCCTCGTCCCAACAACAGCATCAAGAACAAGAACCAATCTGCTGCTGTCGCTGCGGTCCAGACTGTTCCCGGTGCTACCCTCGTTCCAGGTCCAATGTCTCCCGCGTCCACGACTCATTCAAGAAAACCTTCCGTAGCCTCAGTCGGACAGGTTGCGCCACCCGGCGAGGATGAGCAGCCAGATCTATCCACCAAGCCTCGATGCCAGCGGTGCCGCAAGAGCAAAAAGGGATGCGATCGTCAACGTCCTTGTGGACGCTGCCGGGATGCGGGACTTTCGGCTGATCAATGCATCAGCGAGGACGAGGGCAACGGTCGCAAAGGGCGTTATGGTCGCCACATGGGCGTGCCCATCAAGAAGGACCAGGTGGCGGCTCTGTCGCCACCCTCTCTGTTACCTGCGGCTCCCATCACTTCAGCAGCCGTGGCCGTTGACAAGGCCAAGAAACGCAAGAGGTAGCCGGAGGACCAATTCCACCCGGGGCGTGCATTTCAGTGCAAGCCCCAGGTATCCAGGACATCTGCTTTCCCCTTCTTACGTTTTGGCCGTCGGGAGGACACGATGGACTACAACGCAGCAAGATGTGTCGATGATTCCGAAATCTCTAGCGTCCTTGCATTCATCTAATGCGGGCTGCCGAAACATTTGGCGGTTGAGGATATCAGTGGGCGACCAGGGTCTCACTCTTGTGTCTTCTATGTCGAATTTTCACTTTTCTTTTTTCTTTTTCTTCCCCTCACTCTCTCCCCCATTGCAAACAGCCTTTGCCGGAAAGTCATTTACATATACTGACACTGCAAAGGATTTTTGTAATGACGACGGTCGACTTCCACATGACCATAACACTCTTTATTTGGTTTGGGCGAGGAAGGCATACAGGGCCGTCGATGATTTTTTTTTTCTTTTTCTTTTTCATTCTTTACTCTCCTGTTGTCAGCGACTGAATTTCTGTTCTCTATGGATCTCGTCTTCATATCTCTCCCTTCCTTGTGCATTTCTCATTTTCCTTTGTCCGACTATACTGGCCGAGGCTGAGGAGATGGTACGCGGCGCTTTCATAAGCTGCCTACCGAGGAACTTGACCTGGCAAAACGACGGAAAATAACGATTGTGCGGTTCGACGAAGCCAAGGCCTAGAAGAGACCGGATCAATACTCGTCTCACTTGGTGCATACCAGGATGCGCCCAACTCGTCGAGACTGTCGGACTCACAGCATTGACTTCTCGGGCTTCTCGGGCCGGACTTTTGGAGGCGACGGCGGCGTTTCTGCGACGTTTTTCGTTTTTCGTTTATCGTTTATCGTTTATCATTTTTCATTTTGTTTTACTCTTGCTTCTTCTTAACTGATGGAATCCGTCGCAACGGGAGATATCTGGCTCAAGGAATCTTGGAGGTAAAACGATGCAGTTAGGAAACCCAAAAACCGGCGAATGAAGGATGGTGATTTGCCTTGATTCATGTTTCTCCTGTTTCGTGTCTCTTTTGTTGTTCTGTTATATTTGGAAGGTCTTTGGCCTGCGTGGGCGGTGCTGCCGAGACAGGACTCCACGATACGGACTGAGTCGATAGGACAAGAAAGTCGTTGGAAGCCTGGGATGTCATCACGCCCGTTCAAGTCTTATTTTTTTTGCCTTTGTTTTAAAAAAAAAATCACTCTCCTGGGACAGCCGAGTGCGTTTTCTGCGCTGAACTTGTCTGCTTTCCATTATGCGATGCGATTCAATTGGTTTGTGGGTGCCTGATTTTGAAAATGAGAAAAGAGAGAAATACGGGAAAGGGAATTGGCGAGAATCTTGAGTGATGAATGCAAGAATGGGCGGGAAGCGCGACGTTTACCTCTTCGCTTGCGCATATTGGTACTGAGCACAGTTCATGTCACGGGGTGGAAGTCGTACGTTTTGAGTTGCGCGCTTAATGCGCCTGGTTCCACGGCGCATGCATACGAACAAGTTCGCAATATCAAACGTCACTACCGTCAGCGCATCCAATGCGCCCGCGTCGCAAGCCATATTCAGCCTATGCGCCCCTGAAATCTGCCCCGGCGCCGCAACTTTTTTTCCCCCAGGAGAGCAAACAACTTTTTTTCCCCCAGGAGAGCAAAAAAAAAACAGGGCTAACGACGGACACGCCATCGCGATTTGTTTTTAAAAGGAAAAAACAAAAGCAAGTACGAATGCGATCATCGGGTGTTGGCTCCTGGCGCCAAGTCCCAAAAGGGCGAAAGTGCGCCATGCTCGGGAAAAGCCGTGCGCACGTTCAATGGAACGAAGCCGATTGGCTGTGCTCAAAACCACGTGATTACTCACGGGAGAGGGGGTCAAAGGGTTAAGTATGACGTCATTGCGGAATTTGCGTTAACCCCTCAAGGCGGGGTCGATGTATGTTACGTAGTGAGAATGCTAGCGGGAGCCGTAGGTTTGTCCGTTGTTGTTGCCGATTTTCAAGAATATGATGGATGACGGTGGCCTCGTTCGGGTGCTGTTATTTTTCTAATGAGAAAAATCGGTGCTGCGTGGGAGTGAGATTCGATCATGTATCGCTACACTTTGAGGGTGGGGTGTTCTTGTCTCTGGTCCGGAGGTCAGGCGGCAGGTTGCTTTCTGGGCTTCTATACATGTTCCATAGTGGGGTCTTTTACGCGAAAACGAAGAGAGCGTTCCGCACCAGGTACGTACAGCACTATGGTTGTCATGTACTTACCCTATGGCCACCTGCCAGGCAAAGGCAATTTCTGTACTCCTTTCCTATTTCTCATCCCCTCTTTACGTGATAGAAAAAGCCAGGGGCTTCTGATCCCAGGTGAGGAGTATTCTAATCGAGATTCATGTCTGCTGGTCATGGGACGAGCAAAGAAACCGCCGATCGCCGGGGGTGCCCTTCGCGGAGCCCGCACACCCCATGAATGGTAGTGACGAATATGGAGGTGAAGCTGCTTCAGAGTCCGAGTGTCTACTGGGGCTGGAGGACCTTAAGTGCAGCGCATCGAAGAAAAGCGTGCATCGCCTGCAATTTGATCCGCGTCTCACAGCACGAATCACAGATGGCGCACGCAGAAATGTTTGCATCACAGACGAGCCGAATGGCGGAATTTCGTTCCGTTACGTGCGCTGCCAGGACCACCCCACCATGCTCGGGTTGTATTGCGAATGCGGGGGGACATTTTAGCTGGTCCCTCGAGAAGTCTTCTTCGTGGCCAGGTATAGTGGGTTTTCAAGTACCTACTAAGGCAGGCACCAATCGGGAGCCCGGTAAAACTGTTTCCCCTCCGCCTGGCCTTGCCATTGCTGACCCTCCCCCATGTTTCTTTGACTTTTACTAATTGCCGCTAAGCAGGGCCATAGAGAGCATGTGCGTCTGCACAGACATGTCACGAAACTACAAAGGATTTCCTGACCGAAAGACGTCTTCCCACTGAGCATGCTAATACACGTATAGATCGTACCGAGAGAGTAGAAGCAGAAGAGGAAGAGGAAGGAGAAAGAAAAAACCCAAAAAAATTTGCTCGGCCAAGTCATGTGCAGAGCTCGGGCAGAGGGAGCCAGCAATGAAGCAATGAAAAGGTACGTACTCTATCTGGTCCCCTTGAACCCTGTCGCTCAAAAATTTGCCGAAACGAGACACGACGAGACACTCTGGTCTGGATCTTTGACAGACTCCATAAGCCCACAAGTGTGCAATTGGTCGACCCTTTCCACTCACTGCAACGTGGACAGGGCTGGGTCCTACCTTGTCAACCAAATTCCGGCGAATCTCTCTCCATCGACACAGATGGGTCCAAGCCGCGCATACCAGCCTGGCGGCTCCTGACCATGACTCGAGAGCCGCCCTCATCATCGTCAGTCGTGATCTCTCGAAGCGCTAGATGCCCTTCATATGTTGGTTGACTCGAGCTCGAGCATCAAAGTACACAACCGTCTCACTCGGGTTTGGCCCACGAAGAGCGACGGACCTCGACAAACCTGATGCGATGACGCCGCTGGTTACCAACCAAGCCATATTTACTATATCTTGCCCTGACTGCCTTCCAAATTTGACCCTGACGTTGGCCTTCAATGCCTTGACGCTCGCTCAATCCCGTGGACGATGCCCAAACAGTCATGCCGGGTCACTACCTGCCTGCCCTACACAACTCAACGGTCGTTGTTACTGCTAGAACTTCGAGCGACGAGACTGCCTCGATGCTGTCCAATTTCGTCTTCTCGAAACGATGGAACAGAAAATAGCCGCACTCGATGGCCTCCCCCCCCCGGCGGTGCTAAGACTGGGGAGTACCCTGATCGAGCCACTTGCAGAGTCCCACGTCCATGGGTTCTCAAGCTTTCGACGACTAACTAGGTAGCCTTTACGATGAAAGTCCCCCTTTTCGGACTATCAGCGGTCGCAATAAGCCCAAGGCCCTGGTCATAAGATGCTGGGTCTGCGCGACTTCCGAGGGAGGGATTGGCTGGCCTTGTCAAGTCTGGACAATTGAAAGTCATCCCACCGGGCCGAAGCGGCTTTATCCCTTTTCCTTGCTGTTGTTTCCATCGAGTCTTATTAAAGTCATGGTCTTCACCGTCTGCTTGAAACATTTCTTCCTTCGTATCCTCGAGAGTCGAGACAAGCGAACAAGCGAGCCAACAAGGCCTCTTCCACCACTTGCCGCATTCTTGCTGCCGGAGATATTATCAACATTTTTGTTTCCAGTCCGCCATTATCATCCGATGGTCTCGACTGGAGATCTCACGGATGGGGTGTACCGACAGGACATGAGCAAGAACTAGGAGTCGTCAATCTGACGCCTGTGCGCAAAAAGCCATGGCTGCCGAAACAGTGGACTTGACCGAAAACAAGGGAGAATGCCTGGTGGCTACCTGCGCCGCCTTGTTGGCCACCAGCTGGCTATCTATCGGTCTCCGGATGTATACTAGAGTAGGACTGATGAGGACGAACCAATCCGACGACTGGTTGATGATGGTTGCTCAGGTTGGTCCCCAAGCAATTCGACAGTCTCTCTACGAATCCATTGTTCTCCCGTGCGTTAACCCCCTCTCCTCGCTCTCGCGCGATGATGAAGAAGGGCAGTCACTCTTCACCATTACTTGTGCCTTCACTCTCGCAGGCGTGCACAAAGGCCTCGGCAAGCACAATGCTGCCGTGACGGACGAAGAAGACCGGGTAGATGCTCTCATGGTACGTTTTGGCGATGCGATAATGCGGCTCGCCCGTCTTGAGACTCGACATGGCAACGACGGTCATTATTATTGACGACGACTCAGTGGCAAGCGCTCACTATTGTAGTCTACATTCCTTGTATGCTGTTCGTCAAGCTCAGCGTCGGCGTCTTTCTGCTGCGGCTGGCCACGCAGACGCTGTACGCCTGGGCGATCCGAATCGCCCTCATCATCGTCACGGTCTGGACAATGGGCATCTTCTTCTGGAACATGTTCCAGTGCGTGCCCGTCGAGAAACAATGGGACTACAGGATCTCGGAAGGCCATTGCGTCAGCCCACACGAGATCGTCTCGGCTGCATACGCCCTGAGTGTCCTGAACGTGCTCTCGGATTGGTTTTTCGTACGTTCTTTGACGACTGACTACTGGTGCAACATGTGCCTCCAACGGAGGCTGCGAAAGAATGCTATCCTAATCGTGTTTTTCTAGGCGCTGATTCCAATTCCTATGCTCTGGGGAGTCAAGATGACCAAGCAGACCAAGACGACGGTCATTGTCATTCTCGGGTTGGGAGTCTTGTGAGCCATAACCAACCTCTTCTCCCCCCTTCCAGCCCCGGCGAACGTGGCGTCTGGTCAGACGCGCTTCTCTTTCTTGTCTGCTCCGCTGACCAGGCATCGTCCTGCGGCCAGTGCTAGCATAGCAACGCTCATACGGCTCAAGTTTCTGGCGGGACTCGAGGATTTTGATGATCTCTTGTGTGCGTAGATCAACTCGCGGATTTTCCCCACGAAGCCCCAAACGCTGACCAACATCTTTCTCCCCCCCTCACCCTTCCCCAGACTCGGTGACCGACGCATACGTTTGGACTCTGGTAGAGCCTGGTGTGGCCATCATCGCTTCCAGCCTAGCAACTGTCCGCCCCTTGCTCCGATGCCTGAAGATAAGGGGCTTCGTATCGACCGATCAATCGACCAGCCAATCGTCCGACACTGACCTGTCTGATCCAGAACGGTATATCCCAGGCAGCCCGAGGTCGCGCGGGCCGATGCCGAGACACGGCCCCAACGATGTTTCTCTTCTCAGCGTGCCAGCAAACGCCGACGGGCACATTGGTCTCACAATGGACCAAAACCACAAGTCGGCCAACGGTGGCGGCGTGCAGGCAAACACATCACGCAAAGACGTCAAGAGCGAGATTCTCCTCATTGAGGGCAACGAACCGTTCCCGACGTGGGACTCACCATCGTCGAATCGCTCCATGAACAACCTTGTCGATTTGGAGTCCCACGGGCGCGAGTATCAGTCACGAAGAGGATGGGGAGTCCAGTAACATCGTGCCTGGGAGAATTCTAGCCCCGGAGAAAGAATAATTTCAAAACTGACCACACGCGTGGACTGAGAAATTCGCCAGAGGACAAGTTATATATGAGGCGAATTCCATCCAAACAATCATGGGCTTCGAAGCATTTTTCATGATGCAAAAAATGTGTCTCTTGGTTCCGATTCTTTTCCTCGTGCCGTGCTCTTTGGCTGTCATACGCTCGTCGATGCCCGTACGCATTAGACGCTCCTATCTACCACGACATTCCGTCCCCATGAAACCCTGTCAAGAAGCACAGAAGTCCCTCTCTACACACATTTCCTTTCCTCATTTTAAAATCATGCTCCAAATTTCTCTCCCCCACCCTCCCATGCAAGCATCCGCACCATAACGCCCAGGCAACCTCCCAAATGTCAGAAATCAAAGACCCCCCTCGTAAAGACAATTTCCCACGTATATTGCTTCACGGAGTATCCCGTATACTACATGACTTTTTCTCCTGTGTGTGTATGTGTGTGTGTGCGTGTGTGCGTGCGTGCGTGCGACGTTGGTTCTTCTTCATCTTGAGCAAGTTTTCATCTACATTCGGGACATATTCGGTTCCATATTAGTACCTAGTACAGCAGATTCATACGTCTCCGTGCATCTCCGGCACCGTTTGGCGAGGAAGACACAAGAAAAAGACACAACAAGGGCTTATCTGCTAAACAGGGAGGGATGTTCCCTCCGCGCTTCTGGATTAATATGCTCTTTTTTCTTTGCGCCGGGAATGGGATTTTCCCTGTTGCTTGAATGATGCGGTTTCGGCTGGGGGAAGGGGGGGCAGCAATTTCTTGGTACCGGGATTTTTCTCTTCTCTTCTCTTCTCTTCACACACTTGAGGCAGCAGCAATCTGGTTTCATCTGGACACGCAAGCAGATCTGCTCAATGTCCACACGCTGTGATCACAGGCTTCGTCCTCACCTATTTGAGTGTGAAAAGATATAACACTCATGCTTTTTTTTTTTTTTTTTTTTTTTTTTTTTGAAAAACTATCTATTCCCCCCTCTCTGTGCTGTGCTTCTACCTGGCCTTGCCGAGCCCGTCATCAATAATCCAAGAGTGGCCGCCCCTCTGTGCGCCGTTTCGTATGCGTGAACCGTAACCCTGACCAGGTCTAGAAATACAAACAAGAAACAATACAGAGCCGCATGTGGAAATGAATCCCGTCTCTGACCAAGAAACAAATCTCTCCTGTCACCAAGTCTACTCGGGCGGCAATCCATAGTCTTCGGGCGACAATCCATAGACTTTCAGGCGCCACGGTGGCACCGGCCTCAGCCCGAAGTTTCCCATAATCTTGCCCATCCCATAGCAGTCTCCTTGCTTCTCGTCTTGTTGCGGCGTCTCGTCGTCTTCCTTTACAACCACGGGCGTCATGAGATAGTCCACCCAACCCGGGTGCATGCTGTACGGCACGCCGCCCCAGTCGAGTACTGCCTTGCCTGATTTGCGAATGTTGAGTTTGCCAATCAAACCTCCACGAGGTAGCTGTTGCGTGATCAGACCCAATCTGCCGTGGGGGACTTCTCGATTGGCCTGGTCGCGTGCGTCTTTGGTGGCGTCGTCTTGGGTCAGATCCCCAGACGGTGCTTCAAGGACGCCTGTCGTGTCCATGTTGTCGGTGCCTGTGGCTTCCCCCTTGAATGACGCTGGTGGCCGAGCTACCTCCTTCATGGGAGGCATGCGAATCGGCATGTTGAACATGTACACAAGCCCATCTTTGTTCTTGGGTCCTTCTGTTTTGGTGCTGCCGTCCTCATCAGTCACCGTGAGGGGGCCCAATTCTTCGAGAAGTTGTTCCAGTTCCAGTTCATCTTCGCTCTTCGGCACCTTCCGGACGCTTGGTGCTGTCGCGGATGCTGTGGCCTTGTCTTTTTCTTCCCTACGACCAGGAGTGGGCTCCGTTGCATCATCCAGATCCATTGTGGCTTCAGTGCCCGGTTCTTTCTTGATCCGCATATACTTGCCATGAGTGCCCCAGATGCCCTCCTCAGGCTGATCAAAGGGTGGAAGCGTACCGGAGCCATGTCCATCCACCCACAAGCTCTCTTCCTCGCCAGTTGCCCTTTCCGCGGCCTCGAGCTCTGCCCGAGTTGCCACGACAACTCCTTGCTCTCTGTGTTCTTCACGGTAAATACCCATTGGCATGGTGTTGGTCGGCCGAAGACGCCGTGCCGCCAGAATGGCCTCATCTTCGCTGTCGAGTTCGCCTTCGGGCGTCATGCCATGAAGCTTGTCTGCATTGATTCTTGTCCCTTGTGATCTGACGTCGGCCTCGGCGAATCCTTTGCCTTTCGATTCAGGCTTGGCTCCCGAGCCACCAAAGCTGCTGGAGCCCGTTGCGCCGCTGCCGCCAGCAGCACTGCCAGCCCAGCTACCGCCACCGCCACCGCGACCAGCAACTGCAAAATGTGTCAGAACGGAAGAGAGCCTCGTCGTATGCAAGCAGCATTGCAACTTACCGGGCCCCGAAAAGCCGCCGGAAAATGGACCACTGGCTGTAATGATTCCTCCCCTGCCTCCTCTGGCGCCCATGGCGTCACCTCGGCTTCTTCTGCTTCGAGTTCTTGAACGACCGCGTTCCATTTTCTCGGCAACAGCTCTGTCATTGTCTTTCTGCTCTTCCTGACGCGCCAATTTGTCACGTTCCGCCTCGCCTCTTCGAAGAATTCTGGGTCGAAGCCGGCTGCCTGTGGTGGTGCGGGTTCCCGTTGTCGAAGATGGCTGCGGCGTTTGGGTGCTCGTACTGCCTGCTGCTGGCGAGGCTGCCGGGGCGACTGTCGGGGTGACTGCCGGTGCGGCTGCCTCACTTGAAATCGGAGGTGTAGAATCGGCGGGGGCTGCCGAAGCTGTATCATCTCGACTTTCGTCGAATGCTTCTTCGTCGGTAAGGCGCGTTCTGCTGCCAGCGCCCACGGCGGCAGCACCGCGGCGAACGCCTCGGCCAGTCCCTCTTGCTCGCGGCATGATGAACTGTATGATGCTTAGAAAAATTCCGAAAAAATTGAAATGCACAGGCTTTGGCTCAGGGCCAGAAAACCTAGGTCTTGCGTCACATCCCGGGCGATGTTAGCAAGTTTTTATGGTTTTACAAGGAAGTTGGTGGGGGACGATTTTCTGCCATTTTGAACATCTCCACTCCACCACTCGCAACAAACTGTATTCCGTACACACATTTGAACAACATATGTTCGAAATAATTAATACATGCGTATTTACTAGGTGTGCGGAGTATTGACACCTCATGTACCAACCTGGTAGGAGGCAGGTACGAGGTAGGTAGGTACTGGGTATACAGTTACCGAGGCGTGCACGATTCAAGGCTGACTCGCCACGAGCTCTCTTCTTCCTTCCCTCACTTTACACACGAAAGAGACTCTGGGCCAAACCGTGAAGATATCGTTCCCTCCTTGTGGAGCATCGAGCTGATCCATTCGCGGCCAGCTTCCACTGTCGGAGTGCCAAACTTGACAACGACACAGCCTCTGACCCGTGCCGCTGACCACAGCACGCCCTTTTCGCTTTCCAGCTCGAGTCTCCCGGCACGCCATCGCTCGAAATCTGTCAAGTTGCTAGTCTCTTTTTCGCGATCCTCTTGCGAACGAAAGTCGCGAGATCCCAGCCGGGGCAGAGCATCAAACTCAGCCAGGAAGAAGTTACCCAAAGGGTTCAGAGTTGCTCCGCGCAGAATGAGGGTTCCAAAGACATCCAGCTTGTGCATCGTCTCTCGAAGGCATTGCCCAACAGCCTGCGCACCATCCTGTGAGAGCAGCACCGTATCTCTCACCAACAGGCGATCTGCCCAGGCCTGATCTTCACTGCGGAGCCAGACCTCATTGCGTCCAGTCCACTTGCTAAAGCTCCAGTTCTCGCCCAGGGCCGTTCTCCCAGCCGTGACCCAATCCAAAAGACACAAAGACGCGCCTGCTGCCAAGTAGAAGATCTGCGTCTGTGTGTAGACGCTGTCTTGGAAGGGCTGGACCGGGTCTGGAAGTAGACACAGCGCGGCCCCAGCGTCAATCTTGGCCGTCATGGATTGACTCGTCACAACATCTGCTGACGGTGATTTGAAGACCTTGGTGTGACCCTGCGTCACAAGACTCAATTTTGCACCGGCCTGGACGTGTATGGCGAGCTTGACGGCATCTCCGCCTACCAAACCTCCCCCGTAGGACAACAGAAAGACCAAAACACTCTTTTGCCCGGCCATGGGTGAGGTTGGCGATATCAGCTTCAACGGATACTGGTACGAGATCGACTCAATTCCATTTGTGCCCCCCGGAAGTACCTTGGCCACAATGTAGCCCTCACCCGGTGCTGACGATGACGTGGGAAATGGTGAGTTGGCCACTGGAATCATGTTTGCGACCCAGTTTGCTCAGCGCCTGGATCCAATGGTCAACATAGAGCAAGAGAATGACGATATGCGCGCAATGCCTGATCAGAGTGCAAGACTCACCCGGATAATCACCCGGAAAGATTTCTTGTTGACACTCGCAGTGTGGTCTACAGCCTGATTTAGTCCCGAAACACAGGGACGTCACGGATGCGCACGATAGTGTTCAAGGCGGGAGAACAATTCTCTGGGTCAAATGAGTACATAGGTACGTAGCATCGACGAGGTCTTGCACCAAAACGAGGCCTTTCAACGCAAGCGGGCAACTTTGGTGTGGATTGGCCGTCCCTTGTACTTGTAGGAGCGCCATTGTTGAGAATCACCGTGACGTGCAGTGCAGTCGGGCGGAACACACACACAGCAACATGTACAATAGGTATGTACGTACAGTGGGGTGTACATTGTACATACAAACATCGTTGGAGCTGGGGGAACTTGGGGGAGGAGCATGGGCGATCGAGTTCCCTTTCATTTGCCCGGTGTTCTACCGCTGTGCCTCTGTGGCTCAGGGCAAGAGGGACGGACTGTGCCTGTTCTGTGCCAACCAACCTAAACTAGTCCCATCGAGGCAGCTGCTCTGCTCCACGCTAACGCGCCGCCATCTCATCGTACAAATACAACAAAAGTCGCGATTCAGAGCCGCGCAACGCCCACCTTCACCTCGACCGCTTCGCAAATGACCTCCGAATGACAGTCTCGATTTGCAGTCAACTGCGACGCCCTTCATCATGGACAACAGCGCCAGCGCAACCCCGGAGCCAGATGCGACATCGCGTCGTCGCTCCGCACGCGTCGTCAAGGTCCCGGCCAAGTACGCGCCCCAGCCAACCACAACCGCCGCGTCGAAGCGCAAGAGAGTCGACGAGGACGGGCAGGACCTCGAGGACAACGAGACTGAGTCGGAAGCGGGCTTGACCGATGACGATCATCCAAGCGACCAGGAACACCTTCCACCAAGATCTAGAAAGCCCCGAGCCGGCGCCAAGAAGCTATCGAGCAAGAAACCAAAGATCAACGGCACGCAGCCCACTGGCCCCAACCAGGTTTCTCGGATCCCGAGCAGACCAAAGAAAACTGTGCGGATCGACGCAGGACAAAAAGGCTCTGGCCTTTTCGGTACGTCCGTCCAACTCAGGGCAATCCGGCAATTTCGCTCCTTCTGTGCGTCGTCGCTAATGCAGCTCTGCAGCTGAGATTTTTGGATCTGGGGCCTCTTCGGACACCGTTGCTCAACAGTGGTTGCAAAAATACAGGGCCGATGATGCTTCTGCATTGTGCGACCTGATCAACTCGATTCTGCAGTGCGCGGGCTGCGTCTTGGAGGTTACTGTTGACGATGTCCGCGACCCAGAGAATATTCCCAATCGACTCGTTGATTTGCAGAACGTTTACCAAGAGGTTTGTTCATAAGACGCATCCGTCGCGCACAGGGCTTGTGTCCGTCTGTGGGTGCACAGGGCCGATGTGCGTGTTCTGCCTTGCTAACAGCTTGGACAGCAACATATCACAGACTATCCATTGATCTCCAAAGCAAAGAGTACGAGGTCCTTTCACGACATGCTCGTTGGCTTTTACCATTCGTTGGTTGAGCTCCTCCACGAAACAGATACGCTCTACAAAGACACCGACTTGATGGACAATCTTCATGCATGGCTAGCCAGCATGTCATCTTCGTCCCTGCGTCCTTTTCGACATACGGCGACCACAATATCCCTCGCTGTCCAGACCGGCCTTGTGGGAGTAGCGAGCATACTCGACAGGAGAATAGCAAATGTTGAGCATCAGCTCCAGGCCGCCAAGAAGAGCAAAAACAAAGCAAAGGCCACTGAAGTGCAGCGAAGCCTGAACGAGGCTAATGGCTATCGCAAGACGTGCAGTGAAGGCATCCAGTCCTTCTTCGACACCGTCTTTGTCCACCGATACCGCGACGTGGATCCCAAGATCCGTACAGAATGCGTCGACGCATTGGGCTCGTGGATTCTGGGTCTCCCTACTGTCTTCATGGAGCCAGGCTATCTTCGATATCTCGGTTGGATGCTTTCCGATACCAACGCAGCAACGCGTCAAGAGGTTCTGAAGCAGCTTCTCAAGGTGTTTCGACGAGATGCGCAGCAGCTTGGACACTTCATTGACAGATTTCGACCTCGCTTAATAGAGATGGCGACGCTCGACTCGGACATTTCTGTGCGAGTCACGGCAATTTCTGTTATTGACAGTTTGCGATCTGCCGCCATGCTCGAGCCCAATGAAATCGATGCCATTGGAAAGCTCATCTTTGACACCGAGATGCGCATCCGCAAGGCTGTTGTCAACTTTTTTGTAGCCTGTGTCGCCGATGTGCTCGAAGGCAAAACGGAAGAGATCGGTGGAAGGGAGGTCTTGGACGAGCTGGACGAAGCCCCTGAACTCGACTACGAGAAGCCGCGAAAAGAGTGGATCAACATCAAATGCCTGGCCGAGACATTGGCGATATATGACGCTCAGATTGAGGAGACACAACAACACGAGATTCTGACGGTGTCTGCGCTGGACAGGGTGACGGAGCTCTTGGAGGCTGCTAGCCCCGATACTAGAATCTCGCTCGCCGCTCAGGCTCTGTACGAAAAGGTCCCCGAGGTGAATACCTGGGAAATGATTGCCGGCTATCTTCTCTACGATCACACAACAAGTGCCAAGTCCAAGTCAAGATCAAGATCCAAAGCCAGCTCTCCCGAGGAGGCGTTCAAGAAGGCTGTGGCGCCCACGGCAGAGGAGGAGTCCATTCTTCTTGATGTTCTCTGCTCTGCAGTCAGGTCCAGCCTGACTCTGACGAGCGACCACGACAAGGGCAAGAGGAGACTGGGCCGGTTGGAGGCGGCCGAAGCGCAGGAGGAAGTTGCAGCCGAATTGACAACGACGATTCCAAGACTTCTGAGCAAGTTCGGCGCCTCGCCCGAGACGGCAGCCATTGTTCTTCGCCTGGAGCGCTATCTGAATTTGGACAACTTCCAGCAACTCCGTCAAGACCCGAGCAGGTACGAAAGGTTACTAGACGAGATCAGCACCCAGTTTGGCCGACACGATGATAAGAGGGTCTTGTCGGAAGCGACGGCGGCCCTACTGCACGCGCGCCAGTATGAAGAGCTGGAGGAGCTGGTGGACAGCAAACTCTCACTGCTGTGGGAGAATACTATCAACTCGCTTCGCAACTTTGACGGATCCTGCGAGCTTTCTATCCGTGGCAACCTGGCAGAAGGAACCCTGCGCGACTTGTCAACAGTCCTGATGAAGATCGGCAAGCTCGCGAGTGTCTCTGACTGCGTCGAGGCTCTGGAAGCCACGTCCACCTCGAGCGTCTCCAACTCGTCTGTCATTCAGATTCTAGGCAGCATTGTCCACAGGGGCAAGTTTGAGCCGCAAGAGGATGAAATTGACGATCTGGAGGACGAGGTGGTGACGTTTGCCATCAAGGCCTCTCAGTTCTACTTTATGTGGAAGACGAGATCCCTGGCCAAGCTCCTGACAGCCGGCATAGGCATCTCAGACGCTGAACTCGACAACTTGTCGGTTTTGCGGCAGTCGTATAGGCGGCATCTAATTGAGACTTTTTCATCACGCGCCGCCATTGACCAGCTGCGTCTCTTCTCTACCGGCAGCTTATGCGACCTCCATCTCACCTTTGCCACGCTCCGACCTTTCATCAAGAACTATCACCCGTCGTCATCGGCTGCGGAAGGCAGGGCTGACAAGCTCAAAGTCCTGCTTCAGGACATTGAGCCCGGGCTGGTGCCCGAGCTCATCTCCATCTTTGACGGCGCGGAACGACAATATGCCAAGGTGGCCAAAAAGGAGAAGACACTCAATGAACCCGCCGACGACGAAGATCCCATGGCAGATGATGAAGAGCTCGACGACGAAGACGAATTCGAAGACCTCTCGCCCGAGCAGCGATACGCCGAGGAGCTCAAATCGGAAAGGGCGTTTTGTGAATTGGCCGCCAAGTACGTGCTCGCCCTGACTGCCAACATCATCGACAACCGGGGGTCCATGGCCAAGAAACTTCGCCGCAGGATCCTGCGCAACGAGACCAAGCTCGGCAATAACTTCAAAGAAGTCGTGGCTTACCTCGACGAGGAGAAGATGACGCGCAAGCACAAGAAAGAAGCCAAGCCGCAGACTTCCTCAAAGGATAAACCAGCGCTATCAACAGAAATCGTCACCGGTGAAGACGAAGACAATGTCTTTGACGATGTGGAGCCCGAAGAAGGCTCAAGAGAGGACTTGAGACGCAAGGAGCTACTCGAGGATGACGCCATCATTGACGATGACGTAGATGAGGACGAGGCCGTGCCGATGAATGATGTGGATGACGATGACGGTCTTGGTGACTGATCATAGGATGAAAAACATAACACTTTTCACACGAATGATGGGAAGAAACAGAAAAAAAAACAGAAAAAAAAAGAATGTTTCTTTCCTTCTCCGATGGAGAGCTTGGGCGGTGAGAAATATCTTCTGCTTTATTTTTTTTGACTACACTTTTTCTTTTCTTTGTCTTGTTATTGCCAGTTTTGTATCACAGGGAGGGTGCAAAAACAGACACGGACTGCTCTAATGAATGCTGTCGCCGTTTCTGTGCCAGATTTTAGGGCTTCCCCCCCACCCACTCATATATGTGGGAAAATTAGGCTCACCTGACGAGAGAATGCCATATTTTCTTGGTTCGCTGATCGACTTTTTGTCATGTAGAGCTGGGGTGTCTGGCGACTGATGAGCCAAAGCGAGGGGGGGTTTTTAGAAAGTCTTGTTTGTGCTAGCTAGTAATTGGCACGCAGCTTGCTTGGCATGTCACGTCATGAGGGTATTGTCTAGAAAGTTCGTATTTCAGGATCTTCCTGTACTCTGGGAGTCGTTATAGCGAATAGTCATCAGAACACGACCCGGAGATAAACAAATGAAAAAAAAAACAACCAAAAGAAAAGGGAAAACTGTTGTAGTCAGAATGCGGATATCCTGGCCCCAAACAAACCAAATATTTGCTTCCACCGCTTCCCTTGCCCAGCATCTGCCTTCTCGTCGTCGTCCTCATCCACCTGGACGCCAAACTGTCTGATGCAGCATTCAAAGGGGCGATTTGAGAATGCATGCTCAGTGGCCTGCTTGGGCTGCTCCTCCGCCTCCTTTTCCGACTCGTCTTCCTCATCAGAGTGGGCTGGGGGCTTTGCGTGGTTGAGCGGACGGTTCGGGAGCGCCCTCTTTTCCAGCTTGGCCTTGTGTTCCTCCAGCTCGCCCCAGAGGAGAAACAGCTTCTGGCGAAGCTGGCCGAGATTCTCGTCGTCATTGCGCAAGTCAGATGCGTCTAGGTCGAGGAGCATCTGGGCACATTGGTTGTCCACGAGAGCCCAGAGAGACTGTTTCGGTTGGTCTTGTGACGAGCTGGCTTCCTCTAGTTGCAAGTAGAAGCACCACTCCCATGTTCTGACGGCTTTGTCATCGCCCTCGCCGATCAGCGAGCCTAGTTCGTCTTCTGAATCTGACATTGCATCTGATTCGGACTCTCCGTTGTCAGAGAGAGCAGCGTACTCAGCCGATTGCTTGCGAGAGCGAGCAAAGTCTTCTAGTCTGGACGGCATGAAGTTGACGACACGGACGTGAGTGCGGTAGTTGGCGTTGACAAAGGGTAGGGGAAACTTGAAGGTGTTGCCATTTGTGGTTGCCTCGTGGTAGACGGGCTGCAGGATGTCTCGGATGGGCGTCGAGGGCTTGCCTTGATTTTCACATCTTACTGCGGCGAGCGTGAGAAGATGACCTCGGCCGATGGGGAGGGACTTTGTTGCTACTTACCATGCGGGTTCAAGTCGTCCGGAGCACCTTCATCCAAGGCAACCTTGGACGAATGGCTTCCTTTAGCCGACTCCTGTTCTTGTTTCCCCGCCTGACGCTTCTCAGCCCGCGTCGCATGTCTCCTTGCTCTTGAATTCATCTTCTTGGGAGGATGCGCAACATCAAGACCTAGGTCGGCTCGGCGCTTCTGGCCAGCAAGCGCGGCGTTGTCCAATTGCTTGAGCTGCTCTTTCTTTGACTTTTCGTAATCGCGTTTTCTTCGAAGAGCGTTTTTGACCACACTTGACGTCTTTTCAGGATCATCAGCGCATTCTTTCCAGATGTTAATCTTCCTCCCATCTTCGCGGAGATAGCCCTCTAAATTTGACGTGTTGCGACCAAATCTGATGCGCAGGTTTCGCAGAAAGATCCATGCTCCTGCGTCGAGGTGAGCGTCTCGGATCGCCGAGGCGTGAGGCTCGAAACAAGTAACCTGCATGCTTCTTTTGCCAAGCGGGCTATGGTAGTTAAACTTTTCCTCACCACCTTTTGCATGTTCTTTCATGAACTTGAAGTGATAAAAGGACGAGTTCTCAGTGTAATCTGAGATCCACAAAGTCATCTTGTCTCCCATGTCATAGGGCGCCCTGACAATCTGTGCAACGGTATCGATGAAGCTTTCACCTCGGGCATCTTTGAGTTCCGTAAATTTGTCTCTGACGTTGATTGACTTGGCCTTCTTGTCTTCGAATTCCGTTGCGGTTGGGAGCCCTTCTTTGCTGATGAAGGCATTAAAGGCACTGACGTATTCATTTTCCCTGTGGTTTGGTCGACGATTGATCTTGCCCTGGTTCGAGGGCCGGAGTGCACGAGAAGCATCATTTAGAGGCTTCGGTATCTTGCAGCACTGATAGATGTGAATGTCTGTCATCCAATTGGTACAAAGAGACAAGACAGATCGGAATTCTTGCACCTGAGCATCAAAATTAATTGGGACCATATCAAATCTCGACGATATCACTAACAGTAGCGTTGAATACTAGCACGGTATCACCGCATTCGACATCCGGCATCTCAGCCCTGGGTCGAAAAACATTAAAGGAAACAGAGAGCCCTTGTTCGTCTTCAATCGACTGGTCATAAATTTGAATTTCACACTTCCAATCTGGCGAGGTCAGCTTTCAGCAAGGCAACGGTTCAATGCTGGAAGTGTCTACCTTTCCCACCGGTTTGAACCGGCGCCCGAAAATCCTTGACTAGTCCAAGGGCATTGATTTTGGATCCTTTGCTGACTCTGCCCCTGGAAACATCAATCAGGCTCGCCAAACCCGAGGGCGGCTTGAGCTGTCTTAGTGCAGAGCCTGTCGTCGCCATGTGGCTTGCGTACGACGATGTTTCACTCCGCAATTTCAGAGAATTGATAGGACCAATTTGTAACGGCGCGTCGGATTAGACACGGCCTCCATGACGAAGCGTCGACTGTGAGAGGTCAGCGTGACGCGTGCGTCCTCTGGACACTGTTGATTCGCGTCGCCTTTGTCTACTGCGCCCAACTTAAAGGGCGCGGACGCACGTGATCATCGTGGTCGCGGACTCGGGTATGGGTATGGGTGTGGTGTGGTGTGGTGTGGTGTGGGGTGGTGTCCAAGAGGGCCAGGGAAGGAGCGCCAAGGGGGCGGCAAGTACGATGTTTTGTACAGTTGTGGCCTCAGGCAGAAACAAGGACATGGGCCCTTTCCCCCCACCCTCTCCAAATGTAGGTAGCTGCCGGTCGACTGTAGGCTAGCCACGCTCTCCAGCAATCTATTCTAGCGAAAGTGCCGTTTTCTTTTTTCGCCGTTATTTTCTCTCTCTGTCTCTTCTACCACCCCCCCCAATTCTTCTCCTGAGACCTCGTCTCGTGCTGCTGATCCGCCGCACGCTTCATCAGAGACGACACTTCCTTTCTTTCGACCCCCCACGAACCGCTTGGGGATCTTGCTTCGTATTTAGAAATCATTCTCACACTTTGTGTGTGCTCTCAAAAACTTACTCGCCGACCATCCGCAACGAAACACAAAGTCCTGCAACAATGGCCGATCGATACATTCCTGAGCATCGTCGGACGCAGTACAAGGCCAAAAGCACTTTCAAGCCAGAGGAGCTACGTCGCCGTCGTGAAGAGCAACAAGTCGAGATCCGTAAAGCAAAGAGAGAAGAGAATCTTGCCAAACGTCGAGGTATTGGGACCGGCGAAAACAGACCTGGCGCCGCTCTTGGTGCCGCACCCGACAGCGACGATGAGTCCGCCCCTACAGAGTCTCAGGTATGCCTCACCTCACGTTCCTTTCGGTGCTTTCAATCCAAATCCATCCATCCATCCTCCCAGCACCTGCGGCTCGGCTGTCGTTGCTGCGATTTTATAGAAAGCGCGTGGACACTGGGCGAAGAGTGTCGTCCTCGCTTCACAGTTTGTACAGTTTGTACCGCTCCGATGTGGGGTCTTTCATGTGTTTGCCTGGTTGGACCCCACATCAGCAATCGCATCCGAACTTCAAGAGGCAAGCTGCGCCGCGTGAAGCCGGGCCTTGCTTCGGGTGCTTGCTTCGGTATCGGCAAGACTCGCGAGAGACACGCCTGAACCCCTTTGATCGTCCTTCACAATTGCTCATTGCTTCATAGCCAGCCATTAACTGACGTGTTCTCAACAGTTGAACGAGGACCTTCCTCAGATGGTCCAGGGCGTCTTCTCGGATCAAGTCGATTTGCAGATTCAGGCCACCACAAAATTCCGCAAGCTCTTATCAAAGGAGCGAAACCCACCAATCGAAGAGGTCATCAAGACTGGTGTCGTCAGTCGCTTTGTCGAGTTCCTGCGATCTCGTCACACTCTCGTCCAATTCGAGGCTGCTTGGGCCCTGACCAACATTGCTTCCGGCTCGGCCACCCAGACCCAGGTCGTCATTGAGGCTGGCGCTGTCCCCATCTTTGTCGACCTTCTGGGAAGCCCGGAACCCGATGTCAGAGAGCAAGCTGTGTGGGCCCTGGGCAACATTGCTGGCGATAGCCCGCAATGCCGGGACTATGTTCTGAGCTGTGGCGCTCTGAAGCCCTTGCTGACTTTGCTTGGCGACAGCCGGAAGCTCAGCATGCTGCGCAATGCGACCTGGACACTCAGCAATTTCTGCCGCGGCAAAATGCCCCAACCTGACTGGAACATGGTACGTCATCCACAATTGCTCTCGTCGACTTGCGCCTTCATATGTAGCTAAACAAGACTGCAGATCGCTCCCGCTCTTCCTGTCCTCGCGAAACTTGTCTACTCGCTGGACGACGAGGTTCTGATTGACGCCTGCTGGGCCGTCTCATACCTCTCAGATGGATCAAACGACAAGATTCAGGCTGTGATTGAGGCTGGCATCCCCCGACGATTGGTTGAGCTGTTGATGCATGCCTCCACTTCCGTCCAGACCCCTGCTCTCCGATCGGTGGGCAATATCGTGACAGGTGACGACATTCAGACTCAAGTGATCATCAACAGTGGTGCCTTGACATGTCTCTTGGCACTCCTGAGCTCTACCAAGGACGGCATTCGCAAAGAGGCTTGCTGGACGATTTCCAACATCACTGCTGGCAACACCTCGCAGATCCAGGCCGTCCAGGATGCCAACATCATCCCCCCCCTCATTCATTTACTCGAGCATGGGGACCTCAAGACTCGCAAGGAAGCCTGCTGGGCCATCAGCAACGCTACTTCGGGTGCTTTGCAAAAACCCGAACAAATCCGATACCTCGTTTCCCAAGGCTGCATCAGGCCTCTCTGTGATCTTTTGACCTGCCCCGACAACAAGATCATTCAAGTTGCTCTCGACGGCCTCGAAAATATTCTCAAGATCGGCGATCTCGACAAGCAGGCCGCTGGTGAGGGTGCCGAGGCCATCAACCGCTTCGCCCTATTCATCGAAGAGTGCGGCGGCATGGAGAAGATCCACGATTGTCAAAACAACGCCAATGAAGACATCTACATGAAGGCTTATAACATCATTGAGAAGTACTTCTCTGATGACGAGGAGAATGCGGATGAGGGCATGGCCCAGCCTACTGGTCCAAACGGCACCTTTGGTTTCGGAGCCAATGGCGCCGCCGAGTCTGGAGGCTTCAATTTCTCCAACGGAGGCGACTCTATGGACATGTAGTCGCAAGTCGCATGGACGCCCATTGCCTGTCCACCCACACTCGACTTGGAATTCAATACCAAAGTCACATCAGACAATACTCCCAACACTCACGTTTCACATCTCTTACACTGCCCTACAGCGTCAGTGCTCGAACCAGAGCGCCCGTTGCCCCTCGAACCCCCTCCCTTCCCCCCCTTGCGGCGTTGTCACACTCCCCACCGTCCTTTGAAATATGGCATCAGAAAACCCGCGTGTCTGAGGAGTGCAAAGTAATTTTTGCAGGAAACGAACCAGGTCCCATGGTAGCTTGAAAGCTCCAGCCTGTGGAGAGATGGAAGAATGATGGAATGCTGCGAAATAAAGCCAGCAGGCGGAGTTTTGTCGTAAGCAATCCATGCCTGAGCAATATGCGCAGACTCAGCTCGATGTCGAGCAACTGTTCCCATACAATCGATTCCGGTAAATTTGAGAAATTCACAATATCAAGAATTAGTCTAGGGCGTACATGGTGTCAAAAAGATGAGACTGGTGCCAGTGCACTTGCATCTTGTGGAGGAGACAGACCATGGCGCTGGCGCGGATGCCATGATAACCAAGTGGTTACTTAATCGCGCTTTCACACTGACCAACGTAAGCAAAACCCCCAAGAAAAATAAAGAAAGAGAAAATAAAAAGCCGAGTGCGTTTCTCCCGTTCCAATCCGCCTGCGAATCAACATGCAGTGATAGTATTGCCTCGATATGGACGCCATGTGCCTTGCCAAAACGGGATCAGTCTTTCTGGCCATTTCACGTCAATCCACTCGAGTCAGATCGGACTCAGCAGGCCAGCACAGTATATATACTGTCCTTTTACCCTGTCATTGCTAGCTTACACACAGTGTGAAGATTATGTCGAGCATCAAATCGAGTCCACGCTGTCGACCTACCTGGATGGCATTTCGATAACGCGAAAGCAGATCGCCCGGACCGCGACCCAAGATGGTGAAGAGGGAGAAAGCCAAGGCCGAGCGGCCCCCGCAAGCTTCCAGTCTTCCGGGCCGGGATGTCGTCAAGGGCAAGAAAGAGCAGAAAAATGAGACGGGAGCATTAGCGACGCCCTCGACCGGTCCATCCAAACCCACGGTCAAACAACTCATTGGAGGCTCTTCTTGGACGGGAAAGCTCCCGGTCAACCTCTTGAGCGAATACTGCCAGAAGCAGAAATGGGACAAGCCTGACTATGACACTCGGAAAACGCCAGAAGGCTTCTCCGTTTTTGTGACGCTGAGCGCCAAAGACGCCAAAACCCAGCAGCACACGAGGCTCGAACCGTTCAAGATCCCGGCCACCCACAAACATCTTCTTCTACGGGACACGGTGCTGGAAGCAAAGCACGCTGCTGCGACGTACGCCTTGTTTAGAGTCTGCAGCATGCAGAACAAGCACATGGTGCTTCCACCAGATCACAAATCGCTATGGAAGGACTTCCAGGCACTCAAAACGCAGGACGTCAAAGAGGGCAAGGCATGGATGTATGAGGCTGATCCATTCAAGGCTCTCCAGGAGAGGCAAGAGGCAAAAGCTGCCGCGGAGAAGAAGCGCAAGGAACTCGAAGCAGCCAAGGCCAAGGCCAGAGACATGCCTGGCGCGTCGGGTCTCGTCTTGATGAGTAACTCTGCCGGCGACAAAAAGGCCGCCTTCGACCCAATGAGAGGCTGGGCCACGGCTCCCAAGGTCGAGATGGGAAGACAGACACGAGTGCAGCTGGAAGCCCTGTTGCGCAACGGAATATCCTGGAACCCGCATGGAGTGCAGATGCAAGAGAGCCAAAAGAATTCCGTCGCATCAGGTCTCGTCAAGCTGGGTTTCAGACGAAGCCATGCGCTCGAGGCAGTAGATGTCTGCAAGGATTATGAAGAGACTCTGGAATGGCTGCTGATTCATGTGCCAGAGGATGATCTGCCTCGATGGGCGATGCCTGAGAGTTATTCAGCAGGAGTGTCTATTGCTTCGACAGACTTAAAGCGAGAAGGCATCATCAAGGCCCTTTCCGAGACTGGGTATTCTCTTGAATTGTGCTCGCGCATGCTCGTTGAGAACGGCGGAGACCAGGTGAGAGCGGCTGAAGCTCTGCAGCAGCTGCTCCTTGCTTCCATGGACACCAAGGACAAGAACGCGGATGATTCGCATGAATTTCTTGACATGGGATCCCCGGAGGAGCAATGGACTGACGAGGTTTCCAGCTTGGAAGCCATGTACGGTGAGAAGTTTCGCCGCGAATCCGATGAATCAATCCTGATTCAATTGGATACCATCCACAACACCCTTGGTGGACAGAAGATGGAACTCGAGGCATGCGTTCAAATAAGACGGCCGTCCAGCTATCCACGGAGCTTGATCATTGCCATCATTGCCAAACTCCCATCCTATATCAAGCTCAGCATCGTGAGGCAGGCGCTTGCTTATATGAACGAGACCTTGCGAGATGAGCCAATGAAAATCTACCTTGTGATTGACTGGATCCAGCATCACACCAACAGCATTATCGAAGACCCGGGCAGATTGGTGGACATTTCCGCCGTGAGCTCTGCCGCATCTGAGAATCGGCCCAGGACGGGGAGAACAAAGATCAGCAGAAAACGCCAGCCGCAGCAGATAAACTGGAAGCCAGACAGCAGGTCGAAAGAGAGTTGGCAACAACGTCAGCAGACTCCATCCTGGCAAGAGATGCTGTTGAAGCGTCAAAGATTGCCGGCATGGCAGATGCGTGAGCTGATTGTCAAAACGGTTCACGAAAACCATGTCACCATCATCAGTGGCGAGACCGGCTCTGGTAAATCAACACAGTCTGTGCAGTTCATCTTGGATGATCTATTCAGCAAAGGACTTGGTAGTTGCGCGAACATGATTGTCACACAGCCCCGCCGAATCTCTGCTCTTGGACTGGCCGACCGCGTGGCCGATGAGAGATGTTCCAGAGTGGGAGAAGAGGTTGGATATGCGATTCGTGGGGAGTCCCGGCAGTCCAGTGATACGAGGATCACATTTGTCACGACTGGTGTACTACTGCGGCGTCTGCAAACATCCGGTGGGCGGGTGGAAGATATCGTTGCGTCTTTGGCAAATGTCAGCCACGTCGTGATAGATGAAGTCCACGAGCGCAGTCTGGATACTGACTTTCTGCTCAACTTGATACGTGAAGTCATGAGAACCAAGAAGGATATGCTCAAACTGATTCTCATGTCAGCAACACTGGACGCAGCCGCCTTCTCGCAATATTTCGCGGTCGAGGGGCTGAGCGTCGGCAGTGTCGAGATTGCTGGGAGGACCTTCCCTGTCGATGAATATTATCTCGACGACGTCATTCGTATGACGGGATTCAACACCGACAAGTCGGATCCAGGATTCATCACGGATGAGGCCATGGGGAAAACCATCCAGAAACTCGGCCATCGCATTCCCTACAACCTGCTTGTCGAGGCGGTCAAGGCCATCGATTATGAATTGTCATACGAGAAGAAGGACGGTGGATTGCTGGTCTTTTTGCCAGGTGTGGGCGAGATCAACTACGCTTGCAGGAGCCTCCGATCGATCACTTCATTGCACGTGTTGCCCTTGCACGCGTCGCTGGAGACTCGAGAGCAGAAGAAAGTTTTCTCGAAGCCTCCTCTAGGGAAACGCAAGGTAGTCGTGGCTACGAACGTTGCCGAAACGTCAATTACAATCGACGACATTGTTGTCGTCATCGACAGCGGCAAAGTCAAGGAGACCAGCTTTGACTCCCAAAATAATATGAGGAAACTGGAAGAGACGTGGGCTTCGCGCGCCGCCTGTAAGCAGCGTCGGGGCCGCGCCGGTCGCGTGCAGGAGGGCAGGTGCTTCAAACTCTACACTCGGAAGCTGGAAGAGCAAATGGCCGAACGACCCGAGCCCGAGATTAGGAGGGTTCCTCTCGAACAGCTCTGCCTTTCTGTCAGGGCCATGGGCATGCGCGACGTCGGCAGGTTTCTGGGACGGTCGCCAAGTCCGCCCGAGGCCAAGGCTATCGAGGGAGCTGTCAAACTATTGAGGCGGATGGGAGCCTTGGACGGGGATGAGCTCACGGCTCTGGGCCAGCAGCTTGCCATGCTCCCGACAGATCTTCGCTGTGGCAAGCTGATGGTGCTCGGTGCCATGTTTGGATGCCTTGACGAATGCGTGACGATTGCCGCCATTCTCAGCACAAAGAGCCCATTCATCTCGCCACAGGAGAAGCGGGAGGAGTCTCGCCAGGCGCGCATGCTTTTCCACAGCGGCAATGGGGATCTCGTCACGGATCTGCAGGCCTTTTGGGAGTGGCACGGCATGACGCGAGACCGCCTTCCCCAGAAACAAATTCGCTCGTTTTGCGACGACAAGTTTTTGTCGTACCAGACGCTCACAGACATATCAAATACAAGATCACAGTACTACGAGGCCCTGGTGGAAAGCGGGCTCGCACCTCGCTCTGGAAGCTTCTCGGAGACGACAGCAGCCAACCCGTCGGGGAATCCGCAGCTCATCCGGGCCTTGATCGCTGCTGCCTTTACGCCGCAGTTGGCGAGGATCCAATATCCTGACAAGAAGTATGCCAGTTCCATGTCGGGTGCCATGGAGCTCGACCCAGAGGCCAAGGCTATCAAATACTTTAACCAAGAGAACGGGCGAGTTTTTGTTCACCCGAGCAGCACAATGTTTGATAATCAAGCCAATTCAGAAAGTGTGGCATACATTTCGTACTTTTCCATCATTTCCACAAGCAAGGTTTTCATCCGGGATTTGACTCGTAAGTCTTTAGTTGCGGACCATCTCGATGACCTCTTCCCTTGCCTCTCTCCCCGCCCCCCCCTCTCTTCTTCTATTTCCTCTAACATGAGTCAGCTTTCAATGTATTCACCCTTTTGCTATTCTGCGGTCCTATCGAGCTGGACACGATGGGTCGCGGATTATTGGTCGATGGGTGGCTGAGACTTCGTGGATGGGCTCGGATCGGAGTCCTGGTGGCAAGGCTTAGAGGCATGCTGGACGATTTGATTGCACAAAAAGTCGAGAATCCCGGCATCGAGTTGGGAGACGACAAGGTGATCAAGCTGGTGATTAAATTGATTGAGTTAAATGGGCTGGACGCATGATTGGGACGAATTATTAGAAAGCTAGATGAAGTGGGTGGCGGGACTCTGTCGGGGACTTGACCTAGATATGTAGATATCTGGCGTTTGGACGGTTGAATGCAATACAATAGACCGACCAGACACATACTGGTACGATTACAACGATTCCAATCAAACCAATACAGCGCCGATCTGCAAATTGCCGCCGCATTCAGCTCCCATGGGTATCTGCATCTCACGGCGACTGTTGTGCGGCGGGGCTTGGCCAAGAGTGCCCTTGTTTTCCCTCACCACCATCAACATGACGTCGCCATCGCCGTCGCAGCTGCAGCAAACCATGGAATCCGACGACTTGGACTCGGATGAGGCCATGAACAAGGAGGAAATCCAAGGCAAAGCGGCACAGCCAAGTCCACCACAAAGAAATGCCTGTAGGAGAAAGAACCCAGAACCCAGAACCCAATAATCCCTCCCGCCCTCCAGCTCACAAACCCCAAACAGCGATCTGACGAAAGTAACACATCTTTTTGTTATTAACAAAAAACCACAGTCACAGCGCTCATGGCTCCCCAGCCCAAACCATCACCGTCTCCCCGCCCATCCCATTTCAGAAACCGCATGGGCCTGGGCGCCTACACCGCCGACCCGACCTCGTTCCCGCCCTCGGTCATCATCTACCACGACGCAGACTTTGTCGCCATCCACGACAAGTATCCCAAGTCGACAGTGCACGCGCTCCTGCTCCCCCGCTCTCCCAAGCACAACCTTCTCCATCCCTACGAAGCCTTCCAGGACGCCGCCTTCCTAGCCAAGGTCCGGCAAGAGGTCAGCAAGCTTCGAGCCCTAGTGGCCAAGGAGCTCCAGCGACGGCTCGGCTCGTACAGCCGCTCTGAAAGACAGAGACAAGAGGTTCTCGACGGCGTGCGTGAGTGTCCAGAGAGCGGCGAGCTGCCGCGTGGCAGAGATTGGGACGCCGAGGTGATTTGCGGCGTGCATGCCGTGCCCAGCATGAGCCATTTGCACGTTCATGTCTTGTCGAGGGATATGCGATCGGCTAGCATGAGGCACAGGAAGCATTACAACTCGTTTACTACGCCGTTCTTGGTGCGCCTCGAGGATTTGCCCATGTCGGAGGCTGATAGAAGGCTGGATCCTAGGGGCGAGCGGTTCCTCAGGAGCGAGTTGAGGTGTTGGCGGTGCGGGACTGGATTTGGCAACCAGTTCAAGAAGCTCAAGGATCACTTGGAGCACGAGTTTGAGGGCTGGAGGAGGGAGTAGTTGGGCGGGAGGTGGTTCTGGGTCGTCTGAGAGGACGAGATTGGAAGTGCGAAAAGGCAGATTTGCTACAATGGGAAAAAAAAAACTGAATTTTGGAATTTATCGCGCCTATCATTTACAAATTGCTTGCTTGTCCTTCGTGTGAAAATTTCTCCCTTTGTGGAAAAAAAAGGGGGACTTTAGGGTTTTTTGTTCTTTTCTTTCTTTGCGCTTTGAGATTGGTTCAGAAAAAGAGTAACGAGTGTACATGCCTCTTCGTATCCGCGGCCATGGCATACTCAAAGACTTTGTGCAGGTCATTGGAAAAAGCCCGTCAATTTTGAAATCCACGGTGCTTGATGGACGTCCTCTGCTGAAAATGCCGGGGCTCCTAATCTTTGCTTTGAGCAGGCTGATGGTCGCGATACACAAGGTTGAGTATGGCTACTCACTATTGCTATCTGGGTCCTCGTGCTCAACCTCGCCCTCGGCATCTTCAACGTCATCGGTCAGTATGTCACCCCCAATCTGTCCCTCGTCGTCCATCACGTCCTCCTCAGCAAACCCAACCGTTTCCTCTGGGGCCGCTTTGCTTGGTCGACCTCTTCTCTTCTTGGCGCCACCGGCCGCCCCGGCGGCTGATGCCTCGGCACGGCCTCCAGAGGCGTCCTTCCGCGGCCTGCCGCGCCTCTCGGGTCCCGTCGAGGTGGTCGTCTTGGCCTTGGCCGGCGCCTTTCGGTCATCGGATTTCTTGACGCTGCCCTTGGGTCGGCCGCGTGGCCTGCCGCTGGGCACCTTTGGAGTCGCGGTCCTCGGTCTGCCGCGTGGCCTGCCCGTTGGTTGATATGGCTTTGAAACGCGGTCTCCGCTGCCTGCGGGACGTCCTCTTTTCCGAGGTTCTCCGGTGGCAGATGTGTCGCCGACGTCTTCCCTGGCTTTTGCCATGATTGGAACAATGCGCTGCGTCTAATGGGAGATGGACGATTGACTCCTTTGCTGTCTTTGATAGCTGGTACGTGTCAGAACGCGAGAGTTGGGACGTTTGTGAAGGAGGCTAAGACGAACAAAAAGGTCCCCTCACCTTGCTTGCGACAACGACGATAGGCCGGAAGCAATAGGCACAAGTCAGCAAAAAAGAGCGAATCTCCAGTGTTGAACCACACGAGACAAGAAGAAAAGAAAAATAAAAGGAAAATTCAGGATGGACGGCCGTACGAGATGGCTGCGGGAAAAAAGTCAGAGCGCCCGTGAAAGAAGCAATTTTGGTCAAAGGGTGTTGTGGCTGGTTGTTTTCGCGTCACGAATGTCTGAATTGAGCTTGTACGTACGCAAGGGGGGGGGGAGACAGAATCGCGGGTGCTACTGCCCCGTCCTATCGACGCACAATGCCTGTTATTCTTTTTTGTCACTATCATAGGTCCGCATCCCACCCTGTGAAACGCTTTCCATGATTCGCTCGTCGTGCCCCACATGCGTGGAAGGATGCTTGCCACCGTGGCGTACCCGCTTCGCAGCTGCCAGCAGCTGCTAGAACTGCTGGCTATTGGCTAGCGACAGGCAGCTATGTTTGGCAAGGCTGGGGTTTGGTGGCTGTTGACCCTAGCAACAGAGTGACGACGCTCAGTAAACAGAAGACGGAAGGGCTGCACCTCCCTCATCGACTCGAAATCCAATCGTCTTTTGTCAGTCCAGCGCCGGATTATGTAGTGCATCTTCCGCCTGCGACTCCACGAGAACATTGTGCTTGTTCAGGAGACATTGCGCACAATGGCCATCGACGTGCGACTGATGCCGCCCACCGGAACTCCTGAAGGCCGCCAGGTTCGTTCTTCCGCTTCAACGCCCTCTCTCCGTTCGCGAGATGCGAATGTGCCTTTGCTATCCAGGATGGATGGAGGAGGAGGAAACGTCCGAGTTGTCGTCCGCGTGAGGGCGTTCTTGCAGAGAGGTGAGCCGTCATCTATAGCGAGTGAGGTACTACCCTCGTCTTTTCGAGCTTGTATGCTGAGTAGAAATTCGTACGCACAGAAATCGAACGAAGGGCGCGATGCCTTATAAATATGGACCCCATCACACAAATGACCACCCTGCGTGCCTCTGAAACAGATGCCGCCGAAAGTCCTGTCCCCAAATCTCGCAGGGTTATCGAGGACAAGAAGTTTACCTTTGACAATTCTTTCTGGAGCCACGACACCGACGACGCTCACTACGCCCACCAAGAAGACGTGTACAATAGCTTAGGAGAGGAGTTCTTGGACCACAACTTTGAGGGCTACCACACCTGCATATTCGCGTACGGACAGACCGGCTCTGGAAAGAGCTACACAATGATGGGCACCCAAGACCAACCCGGTCTCATTCCCCGAACATGCGAAGACTTGTTTGAGCGAATCCAAGCTGCGCAAAACGAGGACTCAAATGTTGCCTACAACGTCAGAGTCTCCTACTTTGAGGTCTACAACGAACATGTGCGAGACTTGCTGGTGCCGGTGGTACCTAACGCGCCCCCGAATTACCTCAAGATTCGTGAGTCGCCGACTGAAGGGCCCTACGTCAAGGACTTGACTGAGGTCCCGGTTCGAAATATCAACGAGATTCTGAGGCACATGAAGAACGGGGACCAGTCCCGGACGACGGCCAGCACGAAAATGAATGACACTAGCAGTCGAAGTCATGCCGTCTTCACAATCATGCTCAAGCAGATCCACCACGACATGGAGACCGACGAGACCACAGAACGCAGTTCGCGCATCAGATTGGTCGACTTGGCAGGGAGCGAGCGAGCCAAGTCGACGGAGGCGACGGGAGCCCGACTACGCGAGGGCAGCAACATCAACAAGTCGCTGACGACTCTTGGTCGCGTGATTGCAGCGCTGGCAGACCCCAAGGCGCTGCGATCTGGCAAGAGGAAAGACATTGTCCCGTATAGAGACTCCATCCTCACCTGGCTGCTGAAGGACTCGCTCGGCGGTAACAGCAAGACGGCCATGATTGCCTGCATTGCGCCATCCGACTACGACGAGACCTTGTCGACGCTGCGTTACGCCGACCAGGCCAAGCGCATCCGCACACGAGCCGTGGTCAACCAAGATCAAATCTCCACCGCCGAAAGGGATGCCCAGATTGCCGCGATGGCTGAGGAAATCCGGAAGCTGCAGTTGTCAGTGTCGGACTCGAGACAGCGGGAGAAGAACGCCCAAGAGGCCGAAGAACGGATGGAGCAGTATCAGCGGCGCGTGACCACCATGCAGCGGATGATGGAGGAACGCAGCATGGTGGCAGAGAGCAAAATTAAAAAGTTACAGACTGAGAACGAAGCCTTGAAGCTTCACCTCAAGCTCGCCATCGATAGCCTCAAGAATCCCATCCCTGCAGTCACCGTTCTTTCCCAGCCGGCAGGCGAGGTCGAGAAGGAGAATTTCCAACAAGAGGAAGACGACGACGGCACAGACGAAGGAGACCACGACTACTTTTACGACGATGATTTTGAGACGGACAGCGTCAGCGCAGATGGCGACGACTTGCAGGAGGAGATGCGTCATTATTTGCAGGACATGGGCAATCTGAGAAAGCTGATCGGCGGAGATGTGTCCCGATTCAAGGATGGAGAAAGTGTGCGCATGCCTCTGGGCACACGAGAAAACTTGTGAATGGAACCAATCCGAGTCGAATCCACATGCAAAAGGTTGGAAAACGACTTCGGGGTCTTTGTGCGTCTTTAGCCTTGTTCGTTTCTTGAGCGCTGCACGGAGTAATACAGAACTCGGTATCTTTTGGTGATAAAGCACGGCAGTACGGACTACGGTACAGTAGCAATGACAAATTACGAAGTGATCTGTAGTGTACGGTGTAAGCGACGCTATTGTACGTTATGTGCAGGTACTTATGGAAAGTACAGTGACTGGGTATCCAACTTTGATTTCCCGGAGGCGAAATGAAACGGGGAGTCTAGGGCCCACTCCCGCCTATCCCGCTTAACCCCCCCTGTCTTGCCGACAAACTGATGACTCTTTGAGGAAGTTGGGCCAAAGAACAGCATGTCCTTCGTATTGGAATCGAAACGGCCTTTTGTTTCAAGCAGCACGCAGCGATGGAAAGGGAAAGTCGACCGGACGAGACATGGTCGCCGGACGTGGCGCGTCCCCAAACCTCGTCGTCGGCTCGGGGCAGCCGCAAGGCAATGTCCGACGGACGCCCAGCGCTTAGGGAGGAACTCTCGGGGATGCCCCAAAAGGCCCACCACACCTTCTAAGGCTTGGCGGCGAACAATTAAGAAACAGGAGGAAGGAAAGCCCCATGGGAAACCCACCTTGCCGTCCCATGCAATATCGTTCCGTCCATTAGTTTCCCGTCAATCACTGCGACGACAATACATCTCAAACGCCTTGCATGCTGGCCATGTCCCCACCGTGCAATGCTACTGGCTGCCGGCCTAGACACCCAGGGATCTATTCTTTCGCTGTCCTTTGACGCTGGCCGTCTCAGGCACTTTCATCCTGTTTCTTTGCCTTCTTGTAGACGGTCAATTTTAAAGAGTGCTCTCCCGCTCTCCTTCTCCCTCCCTCTCTCTTTTCTCGCCCGTTCATTAAGAGAAGGGGGACGGCAGAGACGACCACTACATCTTGAGATCCCTCCCAATATCATCATTATCACCATCATGGCAAGTCGACCGCAGCTCGCCACGTGCGGACTGTCGGGCCTGTCACAGAGCACTTCCGCCAACGAACTCCAATCTCCATCCCAGCAGCAGCGCGGGGATGCGACGCGCAACTTGTACAAGACGATACGGCCACTGCCGACCCAGCATTACTGGACCTTTTATCTCGACAGACGATCGAAACAACAGCTCAAGCCTGGTCCCGCCATCGGCGGTGCAGACGATGCCCATCTCGAACCACTCGACTTCCAGATCGAATCTGTACAGGGATTTTGGCAAGTCAAGAACCAGGTAGATCAGATCGAGGACAGCCGATCCGTCCATCTCTTCAAAAAGGGCTTCAAACCCGTCTGGGAGGACACGAGGAACAAGGACGGCGGCAGCTGGTATTTCCGGGTGTCGAAAGAGCAAGGCCCTGCGATTTGGACCCTGGTCCAGCTTTTGGCCATTGGTGAGAAGCTGCAGAGCGAACTGGATAAGAGTGAGTGATCAACTCAAGCTTGACAGCAACGATCTTCTGTTCTTGAGCTGACAAACTTCAACGTAGACGACCAACTCTGTGGTGTCGGCCTTTCTGTTCATCCTGACGTCCACGTCATCACCATCTGGCATCGCGACTCGTCCCGGGTCCGATCGATTTTAGGAATTCTCTGCTGCGTCTTGGAGGAAGCACCCGACGAGGTACGAGCCGAGTTGAAACCCGGAAAGAAGGTGTTGGAGGAAATGCTCGAGGAGCTTCGACGCGAAACACAATCGGAAGAAGCTTCCTTGCAAAAAGTTTACGCAGAGCTACGATCCGAAACAGAGACGGAAGAAGAAGGAAGGCAGAGAAAAGGGTGCTACTACGTGAGACACGGCGACCCTGCTGCCCGGTCCAAGTTGCAAGCTTTCCTAGGCACACGGGACGTAGCCGACCAGGCTAAACCAGAGGCTGATCGCCAGCCTGCATCGGTGGCCAAACCACCGTCTGTGGCCATGACTTGACGCTCACGACCGACGATGTGCTCGTTGTTGAAAGAGGAAACTTTTCTATGTTGTACATGATGTGATGATTCACCCTCTGGTGACTACGGCAGGGAGACGATAGGGCGGTTTCTCCGTGGAAGCTGTCTTTCATAGGAGAACCGGCCCATGTCCCGATGCCCATGTCCCGATGCCGAGATTAACGAGTGCTTTTACGTATATTTTTTTTGGGCGGCTGAAGATAGATTACGTTACGCCTGTCCATAACGATTCCATGAGAAAACATGCCACTGGTGGCGAGCACATGAATATATTTTCATAGGGCTTGAGGAGATGAAAAGACAAGATTTTATGCATTCGAAGGCTTTGATTCATGGAAGCTATTCAAACACAAAAAAAAAAAATAGACAAGAAAAAAAGAGAGATGCATTATGCCACGTCATCACTTCCACGCGCCCGCTTCCTTCATTACAGTGTAAAACTGATGCTTATTGACGCCCACGGCGACGCCAGCACCGTCGTTGGCCTCGTTAATCATGTCCTCGAGCTTGTCCACATCCACCTCCATCTTTAGGCAGGCGGCAGCGGCGAGCAAATGAGCCACAGTGATGGGTCCTTCCTGCCCGTTGGTAAATAGCCGGTAGGCCTCGTCGACGCGCGCCTCAAGAGCGGCATCCGACCACTCGTCGTCCCTGGCGTGTATCTTGAGCGCGCAAATGGCAAAAAAGGGCTCGTATGTGGCGAAGCCGCAGTTCTCGGGGTCCAGAGTGTCAATTATCCGTTTCAGTTCGTCCGAGGGCGATTCGGTCGACGACGACGATTTTCTCGGGGGCGGTAGGAAGCCTAGTGCTCTGTATGCAAGGAGTCTGGGGGGGGGGGGGAAGGTTGGGCTGGGTTAGAAAGAAGTTTGAAGAATCGCACATTAGAGCCGACTTTACGTCGTTTATCGGCATGACGCCATTCTTCTCGCCTTTGATGGGCTCCTCAAAGAGGCTCCATACTTCTTTGATTTCCTTTTCTTCTTCGGCCGTCAGGTTGTGCTGCTTGGCGAGTTTTGAGGGGCCCTGGGAAGGCGCGGCGCGCTTGGGCGGCTGTGGTTCTCGTTTTGTGTTAGAGATTTTATGCTAAGCAGGTAGGGGTGATTTTGGAGCAGTGGACGATTGTGTTTTACTCACCATTGCTTGATTGAACGTTTTGTCTGGTGTTGCTGGAGTTCGGGGCGCGCGTAGATTTCGATGTCATCGAGTCGTGGGGGCTGACAGTGTGCGCTGGGTGTGGTGGGTTTTAACACTGTGGGTCCACTTGCCAATTTACATTGGTGGAAACTTTTACTTTCTCAGAAAATTTGATTCATTTTTTTCTTGCTTTTTTTCGGGACAATTGTTGAACGTGTAAAGAAAGGATGAATGCGCTTTGAAAGCATCTATGTTGCACGAGAGACCTACATACAAAGACGGGAAAATGGACGTCTTTTGTTGGCCTCTTTGCTGCTTGACGTATGGCTGCTGCGCACCGCTTCAAAATTTGCTAGAGCTTGCCGCTTCCAATTTCTTCCCCAGAGCGAGCAAGTGTGGACAGTGAAGCGATATTGATACTCTCTGGGTCATTGTGAACTTTGGCTTGGTCCCGATGGTCAGCTCTTGGCACTATGCTTTGCAAGCGGCGCCTAGCTGTCTTGGGAGACATTTATCTTCGAGGGTATTGTGTTCAATGCTGCTTTGATGCTTTTTATAGTCCTCAACACATCTTGATTTTCTACGGTTTCTTTTCTGAGTTTCGAGATAGAGCAAAAGATTCGTCTTCTTGGGCTACATTCGAGATGAGGCTGGACTACGCAAAAGTCAGGCCATGCTAGCCAGGACGTCGATTCTGAAACCTCACGAAAAATTGTTCTTCATTTCGCGCAGCCTCTCCATCACCTTGACCGGGTCCGTTGCCCCCGTGGCCTTTTGCACGATTGGATCCTGGAAGAACATGTCAGCATTCACTTGGCGTGTTGAAGCTCTGCTACACTTGTTCCTTACATCTACACGCATGAACACGTTGTGTTGCTACATCTTGTCAGCCGAGCGGACTTCCCGAGATCTTCTCCATGGAAATTGTAGACGTACCTTTTCGTCGGCAATGGTGAATTTGCCCGTAGTCACTTGGTTCTCGTCGGCGAATGCCTGCAGCTTCTTGACCGGCTCGCTCGGCAACACTGACACGGCAAACTTGACATTGGACTTGGTGTACTCGTGGCCAGGCTGTGCTTGGTCAGTCGCGTATTCTCGCTCCACGGCTGTTGCTCTTCTCGTTTGAGCGCGTTGGGAAAAGAAAGTCAAAAGTCTTACGTATACGACTGTATCGTCTGGCAGCGAAGCCAATTTCTGGTTCAGCGCCTCGTGCATCTTCTTGGCCCCTTCCTCATCCTTGATCTCGAAAAACTTGCCGCAGCCTTTTTCTCGTCAGCAAGGCCTCTCCATTGTCTCGAGAGACACGCCATTCTTGACTACGCACCGCTGATGAAGAGTGTATCGCCCGTAAACACAGCTCTGCCAGTGTCGTCCTCCATGAAGAAGCAGATGCTGTCCTTTGTGTGGCACGGCGTATGGATGCTCCTGATCTTGATTTTACTGCCCAGGCCAAACGTAGCTCCGTCGGCGGGCGTGGTGGTGACGCCTTGGCAGTTCGCGCCGCCAATAACCTGCAGATCGGGCGTCTTTAACTTCTCCAGCTACACGCGATTCTGTCAGCATCGGCTTTCAATTCGTTAAGGTCGTGTCTGCGTACGAGCTCCTTGTTGCCGCCCGCATGATCATAGTGGCTAAGGTGCAGTCATTAGCGTCTCCGACCACGTGTGTCAATAATCTCCCCTGTTCACCTCACCAATCTCCCTTACTGATGCGTGTTAACGATGCCCTTCAGATTGATCTTGGACGAGGCGATGGCGTTTTGCAGAACCGGAAAGACCCTTGGCGCTGTCAGCAGATGAAGTTCCTGTTCTTGCAGGACGTGGCACCTACTCCTTTGGATGCGCGGGGTCGATGATGAGGGCATCCTTTGATTCATCGACGACGAGGTAGGCATAGTTATTGCCGCTCCCGACCCCTACGTAAGGGTGAGTCATTCGAGGTGAATAGCATCAGTCGGGTATGCAACGTACACATGGGAATCGGTTGAATATGCATGGCGCGCTTGCTGACAAGCTGGAGACTTCAATCAGTGCAAGTCCTTATGTGACGAGCAGTCGGGCAGACAAACGGCTCGTAAAAAAAGACTTGATTTGCAATTTCTCAGTCGTACTCGGGGAATCATGGCAACCCAGTCATGCAGCGATGAGTGAGTTCTGCACGTAGCAGAGCTGGAGGAAGCTTGGCTCCGCTCTCAGCTTGGCATGACGTCGGGTATAGTAGGTAATGAGGTACGTGTTATGGATTGATGACATCGGTGGGGTTTGCATTCTCAAGACACACCGTCTTCGTCATTTGACAAAAATAAAGATAGTCACACAGGCGCCTTAATCACCGTACCCCTTTCATTGCTTAGTGCAATTGAAACTCACCGCTATCATTTGCTTTCATGGTTATTGAGTAGCCAAAGGATCAACCCACAGGTCGGAAAAATCTAAGTCCTTCGAATCATAGAGACGCGCACGCCCCACCTCCTTTCTCAGATGCAATCGCCTTTCGTTCACCAGGGCGAGAAACTGATCGAGTGTGCTTTGGTCTCGGAATGGCACCACCATTCGTCCACTTGGTCGATCAATAACGCAATAGCTCCCGTCATCACCGCCATCAATGTACAAACTGATGTGCTCTCTGTAGTAGCTGCGAAACAACAAAATGCAATACAAGTCTGCCAGGCACTCGGGTTGGCAAAAGAATTTGTCGTTGGTCTCGGACGATCTGTCACATTTAGATGGCACAACCATGTCCATCATGTTGTCTAGAAGCTCTCGCTCCCCACTCAATAAACGAGCCACATTGATATGTTTTCTCCCTCTGCTCCTCCGAAGAAAGTCCATGATGAATGGAACAATCGCGTCTGAATTTTTGGAGAGCTTGACAAGGGTGCTGACTTCGATCAAGACAATTTCCTCGTATTTGCTCCGCAACAGCTTTCTAAAGCGCTTCAGTACCTTTGCCAGAAGAGATGGGTTATATGATCTGCCGCCGAGAGATTCGAATGCGGCCCATCGAACTCCCAAGTGTTTATCCTCGGTTAGCTTTAGGATGTCAGTGACTGCATGATCTGCCAGGCATGCCTGATGTTCCAGAGCTTTCACCGCAACTTCACGGAGCTCGGCGCTTTTGCTCCGAAAGAGGGCCAAAAGAGCGGTGATCGCTGTGTCCGGTAAACTACGTTGGTGCCCCAGAATATCGACTGCTCCTCTTACTTGGTCATCATCTCCGGCTTCTTTGACGATCGCTATCAAATCTGTAACCACTGTGGCTGGTAAATTGCGTTGCGTTCCCAGAATATTGACAGCCCCTTCTTCGTGATTATCTGGGGCCCTTTTAAGAGTCAACATCAAATATGAGATCGTTGCGTCTGGTAATCTTGGCAAGCTCCGCCGGTATCGCAGAGCTTTCCATGCTTCACGTCGAACATGTTCGTCGTCGCCCTCGAGCATCGCACAAAGGATTGACATCGTTTCTTCTGTGAGGTTTGGCTGGAGATCCGACTGGGAAGCGAGGAGTTCAGCAGCAGTGAATCGGATGAAGTTTTCCTTACTCTCAAGCAAGTCTGCCAGGGTAAGGATTGCTGTACCTGGGAGTTTGAACCGCGTTTCATGAAGGGCTTCGGCCGCTTGTCTTTGTATGCCTTTGTCTTCAAGCATTATCGCGAGAGCTGTGAACGCCTTTTCTGAGAGTTCTGGCTGGAGATTCGACTGGCGAGCAAGGACACGAGCAGCATTGAATTGGATGAATACTTCTTTACTCTCAAGCAAGTCTGCCAGGGTAGTGACTGCTATACCTGAGAGCCTAAAAGATCCCTTCTTGAACGCTTCAGCCGCCTCTCGTTGCAAATTGTCGTCCCCAAGCATTGTCGCAAGAGCTGTGGAGACCTTTTCTGAGACACTGGGTTCTTGCCTCGACCGGGAAATGAGGACTTTGGCGGCAGCGGATCGAACGAATTTGTTGCCATCTCCAAGTGAGTTTATAAGAGCATCCATGGCGATATCTGAAAACGTCGGAGTTCTCGACAAAATCTCGATTGCATATTCATGAGTATGCTTGTCTTCGTCGTTGAGCAAATCTATGACTGCCATCAGTGCCGCGTTTGGCAGAATCGTCTTGCACAGAACTGCAGCTGTCTGGTGTCGAACATAAGGACTACTTTCATCCTTGAGCAGTTTTATGATAGACAAAAAATCGGCATCTGATAATTTTGAAACGTCCGTTAGGAGAGCTCTCATCGCGAAAAACCGCAGATGTTGTTCTTGATCTTGATCTTGGAGGTACGTTATCAAGACCTCGGTAGAGGAGTCAACCGAATGCATCTGGATTTCAAGAGCCCTGCAAACAGCATTTTGGACAAGATCCCCCTTTTTCATGAGGACTTCTAAAACATCCTGCACTTCTAAAATCGATGCATTAGATGACTTCAAGGCTTTGGCTGACGCTGTGTCAAGAGCTTGGAATACGGCACTTCGGACTTCGTGATTCTGGCTCTGAAGCAGCTCCATCATGGCCGGGAATAAAACCCTGAATTGACGGCTGAGAGCTAAGACTGCCCATTTTCGGTTGTTGTCGTCCGCATTCCTGAGCTGATTCTGAATGGCTGCTATCACCGGGTCTGGCAAGTTTGGCTGAAATCGCAATTCCAGCAATACCTGGAATGTGGGAAGTCTGTCATCTTCAAGCATCTCCGAGAAGAACTTGATCTCTTCCCTCGACAACGATTCTTTGTCGAGTAGAATTAAACAAGGTCTCATTTTAATGGCCATGAGAATGCAAGCTTCTGGGCAATCGTAAATGGGTTTCATTGATACCTTTTGCTCTCCGGCGTGTTCGAACAGAAACCACACTGCCCTTTTTTTTTCTAGAAACAGCCGGCTCTCCAGTGGCCTTGATATTTCGCTCAGGCAGTGCATAACCAGGCGTTGATGTGTCGGACCTAAAAGATCGACTGGCTTTTCCTCCAAGGAGTCCATGAATGGTCCTGCTTGGTCTATTTTGTCCTGCAAGCCAGCGACAAAGCGCCAGAAAACGTCGTACCGAGCCGTGTACTTGTGTTCTTGAAGATATCGCTTAGGTTCCATTCTCACGTCTTTCATGTCTTGGCCGCTGAACTTGAAGCAATCGAGCTTCCCTTTTGCATTCCATTGACGAACAAAGTATTTTGCCGCAAAATACTCTTGGAATGTGAGGTGAATGAAATGATGATGACAATTCTTGGACTTGGAGAAAGAGCCAGATGTTCGTATAAATGAAAGGCAGGGCAAGATCTCCTGAAACATGAAGTCCTGCATCAATTCGAATACTATATTTAGCGTCTGCGTGTCAAACTCAATCACTTCGTTGTGTAGTCCAAGAAACGCTAGCCTTTCGAGGGCCTCAAGCTCTGGTCGTATTATACGCTTGACATTTGCATCGCCAATTTGAGAAACGTCTGTCAACAGTTTTCCGTTGTTGTCTTTTTTTCCCAATTTAACAATATCCTTTTTCCACAGCTTGAGCGCTATCAGTTCGTATAAGGCCGTCATAGTGTCCGGTACGTCTTCAGGCTTCATGTCATCCCAGATGTAGCAGAGCGCATCAAGCTGAATCGGAATGCGAAAAAGCTCCCGAATAAGCGGACGAGCCTCAAGGAAGGACATGATGCCTTTGATTTTGTCCTGTTTCATCGCGTTCGTTTCCGAATCGGTAAAGGTACTTTTGATGTATTCCGTGACTTGGTCCGGATAGAAACCTATTGTTTCCAGCTTGAGATCCATTTCTTCTGGAGGTGTGGCGGAAGGACGTGTCGTGATGATGACGTTTGGCTGAGCCAACAAATAGTGGAGAATTTTTGACTTGGAATCGAAATTGGAGAGATGCTGGGCTACTTCGTCTAGGCCATCGAGAATGAAAAGACTTCTACGGTTGCTCATACCCCCAACCTCACAATGCAGTGCTTCAGCGAGATCAGGGCCATCTCCAGGTGCACCGAAAGTGAAATAATCGGAGAAAAGGTTTTTTGGGTCATTTCCGGCTATATGCTCCAGATCCCGCAGGGGTATCCAGAGTACTCGGTCGAAAAGCTGACTCCATTGGGGCCAGTTGCCTCGGATGAACTCGTGGACTATCTTTTTACACAAAGTAGTCTTGCCAACCCCAGCGCGACCACGGATCAAGATTTTTCTTGGTTCATTCGTGGTCTTGTCAGGTTTTACACGTGCACTGAACAACGTTGCCAAATCGACCTGGTCTGCTTCGTCCGGTGTTTCGATCTCCTGGCGGACAGAGAGCGAGAGCGTGGAAGATGTTTGGGCTTGGCGGGCAGAGAGCGAGAGCGTGGAAGATGTTTGGGTGATGGCTGCTCCCCTCGATGCCTCTTTCGACGGATCTACCACAATGGTGAGATTAATGTAGCATTGTTGGAGTGGTAGTTCATCGCCCGAAAGTCGGATAATCTTGAGCCGATTCGCGGTGTAATGTTTGCTGAGAATGTAGGCGTCTGCTTGCTTCAGAGGGGAACTATCGCGAATTATCTGAAGATAATATTTCAATTTGTCCGCAACTTTGTTAAATTCGCAGTCCTCAGGTCCATAGAATTTGTTCATTGTTTTATGGGGCCGGTCGAGTGGCACGGGATTGAGAACACTTTCAAGAGTCGCGGACTCCATGCTCACGAGCTGTACTTTGACTCAGTGTCTGATACATTTGCGTCGTAATTAGAAGTGAAAGAAAAGAGCCATGGCATTAATTCCATGAGTCTTACCGGCTTGGATGCCGTTCGAAGGCAAGGAAAAACCTTGTGGTACAAATTTGTATTCCCACACTCGTAGAAGGTCATGACCTGCTTCAGCTGGTTTTCCCGACACAAGTAGGTAAATCTTCTCGTGAGTTCTTCGACGTCGAATCTATGCCCTCGGACGTATTGAAGCAATCTGTTGAGACGTCGTCCCGAGATTAAGGCCCAGACTCCGAGACTTGGCTCTACCCACCGAGCCACGTCCTCGAATGATGTACCTCTGAATGGGGTTGCAAGGAATAAGACAGCGCGGGTGGCTCTCTTGATAGGGCCATATTCTCCCTTGGCCATCACCAGGGCCTTCATTAGGATGATGCCTCCGAGGCATGATGCGATGAAGACGATTGGACGATCATTCCCCCGTGAGCTCGCCATAGCTGGCTGCGGCGGCCTGTGCAAGATCTGGTGAAGCAGGCCCCTAGCCAGCTCCTCGATCTTCTTCTCGACTAGATCTCTTGACTCGAAAAGACTAGACGGCCAGTCACAGGTGAAGATCCGCGCTTTACCAATCTGGCTTGGGAGCATATTCGCGTCGGTCAGCCAGTTCACTGGCTTTCTCGAGTTTTCAAGTCTGTAGATCCATGTATCAGGGGACTTTGTGTCAAGTCCATGAATGGCAATGATGTCAATGTCGGTTTCAGCGGTGGAGGAGGCGTTTGGGTATTCTTGATGCAGACCAACGCCTCGGTCGCCGCCTTGGTTACTGTTTTGGTTATTGCTTTGGTTATCGCCTTGGTTATCTGTGTCCGAGATTTGCTCGTATTGATGTGGCCGAGATTGACTCTCCCATCGGCCGAGGTGTATGATGGATGAAGTCAATGACGCGATACGACCGGCCATGGCCACATAATACTTGGACTCTGCCGAGCCACGAGATCGCTCAACCACAAAGAATGAGACAAGCGTGAGCCGTCGGATGGAGGGCACAAAATTGCCTGGCTCCTTGAGCAGCCTCTCGGAAATGAAAGACGGCGTTGAAAAGGAGGTTCATGAGGGCCCGAGGAGGGTTTTGGAGAAAATGGACGTACAGCGACATCCTGTTGCTGCCATGCATGGCGGCAGCTTGTCTGTCACATTGATCGACCTCGGATGCGTCAAGCCACAGACTGGTCAAGGACTTCACTGAAGGTCATTGGCAGATGAGCTCTCGAGTCTCCTCCCTGCCATGCATGGCCATCACCCAGCCTCGAGGAACAATTGGCTGTGGATGCTTCTGGAGAGAGGAGTGCATGGTTACACATCTGCTTTGCTGTTTGGAGGCACACCCTTCCTCAGCAAGCTCGTTCTTTCTCTTGCCGCTCTACCCTCGGACAATCTGCTCTCTTCGATAATTTCAAAGTAACCGGTGGACTGTATGAAGGCATGAAGAGTTGATTGATTCAACTATCTAGGGCAGTGCGCGGGACGTGCCCAAGTGGGC
>JMQE01001378.1:0-22459 GCA_000731825.1 Hypocrella siamensis | reverse complement strand
GGGGGGGGGGGGCAAAGTCCTCCCATCTGTCAGCGGATGCCGGCATGTTGCTTACCTTGGCAATGGAAATGCGGGCTCCCGAGGTCTTACGAATCTCACTGATTTTGCTGCCCGCACGTCCGATTATGCAGCCAACCATGTCCGCAGGGATGCTGATGTTTTGTGTTTGGATCTCCTCTCCATTCTCATCGTGAGTGGGAGGGCCGCCACGGCTGGCCGCGTCAGAGTCAGATCGACGGTTGAACGGCCGAGCGCCGCCTCCGTTGCTGAAATCAGCGCCGTTTCCGGTGCGCATCACCCGCGAACTGCCGTAGTCGCTTCTGCCATTACCACTGAAACCGCCGGACAGACCGCCAGATCCGGATTGCGTCCGTACCACAGGGTTGTAAAGAACAGTGCCAGTACCACGCTGCCAGTCGTCGACGAGACATTTGCAGATCTCCCACACAGCTCGCTGGATGCCTTCTGGAGTGCCTTGAACCTCGACAATTCTCTCCGTAGACTGGGGAAGCATTTCCTTCTGAGCTACCATGCGCACGCCAGATGCATCTTGAATATGCTTGATCTTCAAACCCTGCCTGCCGATGATGGTGCCCATTTGGTTGTGAGAGATGAGAAGCTTGACGGCTAGGAAGAGCGACGATGGTCAGCAGACGCGCGCTCACTTCTGATGCATCACGACAATGGAAAAGGCTTGAAGAATCTTACGATGAGTGCCGTTGCTTTGAGCGATCCCCCCCATGCCTAAAGCAGGCGCGCCCTCGAGCAGAGCCCGGGCAACAATGGCATAAGCCCTGGAAATGGCGTCGCATTCTCCCGTGATGGTGAGCACACGATCATGAACACCCTGAACGACCTTGCTCACGCCAGCCTTGACGCCAGTCTCGTCACGAAGATCGGCAACATTCTTGCCACCCTTGCCGATGATTACACCCGCTTCTTTTGAGGATACGATGGCTCGGAGGGTAAGCTGTGCCTGGGCGTATTCCTCATCCGACTTCGGAACGGGCTCGCCGTCGGGGCCGAGCCTATCCTCTATCTTCAGCTGATCAAGATGATCAACGAGGTCATTGCCGTTGGCAGTGATGACGTCTTGGTGGCCAGCCATGTTGGTCAAGGCAAAACGGGGAGCAATGGCGGGATAACGGCGAACCGGAGAGAGTCGCGGAACGGCGCTGAGTTACGTGAGCAGGACCCGGACTGGGTGAGAAGGCGTGGTCGAGTCGGCGTCAGGTGCTTCGACATGAACTCGTCAGCATTTTTCGACAGGAGGGGAAGACTGGTCTTTTTTTTCTCTCTCTCTTTTTTTTTCAAGGCCTTCAGGATCACATAAATACAAGAAAGCAGCGGTGAGAGGTCGTCTTGATGCGTGCGTACACGGGCATCAGGCGCCGAACCTCAACCCGCGCTTGGAGAGCTCAGGTAAAGGCTACATCTGCGCCCAAAGCAAATTGGGGTGACCTTTCGAGACAACGGTCTGACGCAGAGAGCTCACAGCTCCTGACTCACATTGGACAGCGCTCTGTATTTGAAAAATATGAGATGGGACTCACGGACACAGCTACGCTCGTCTGAGAGAGTGTAATGATGCGCGCGTGGGAGACTATCGAACCGGTGGTGATGGCGTGTTATTATTTCTTTTCCGTGCCAGGATGGACTGCGGGACTTGGCGGGGTCGGCAGCTGGGGGCGACGTTGGGTGGGAGGAGAGGAGGAGAGTCGTAGAGGCGGCGAGGGAATGGGGTCTGGGGTGGGAAGGGGGAGAATGGAGAAAGGCGAGGAGGTGAAGGGCGGATTGCTAGACTTGAATAGGATGGGATTGAGATGGTGAGCAGGGGGGAGAGAGGAGCGGGATAAAGAGTTGAGAGGAGACGAGAGAAAAAGAGGATTCATTTGATGGTCGAGGGAAGAACATGAGAGGGAAGTAAGTAAGAAAGTACCTACCTACTAGGTAGTAGGTACTAGGTAGGTACTAGGTAGGTAGGTAGGTACTGCAGCTAGGTGGGAAGGTGGGTAGGGAAGGTGGGTGGGCAGGATGCTAAGGGAATGTGGGCAGGAAAGGTGGGTAGCTCCATGCGTAGGTACGGGAGCCAATGTCTAACTCGTGTCCTCGTGGATCCTTTGGATGTCTACGTGTACCTAGGCTTGAAATTAAATTCACACGTCGTATTCACTACCTAGTAGGTACACTCTTACCTTCTAGTATGTACCTACCTAGGTGCTTCTCTCGCGATGGCCTACAAGACTATTTGCGAGGCAAAGATCTGGACGTGCCAATACTAGAACGACTCACTCTTTGCGGCGGTTGAGCTAGATGCATGGCAGATCGACTACGTGTTTGCGGTTATTCCAGAAAAATGAACGTTGCGTCTTGCTTCACACGTACTCTCGTTCGTTTTACCTCGTGCAGTCGGAAGCAATATCCTCTCTTCTCTTCGTGAAAGCATGCCATCAGTTATCGTCAAACAAAGTGCCATGATTCTTGCCCTTGGGGCTCGAGATGGGCTCCATGCCAAAAATGTCCTCTGATTTCATCAACGCGCTTCCACCCGCTTCTGACGTGACCTCGCCGAATAAGAAGGCACTGCGCTCTCGGCTCATTGAGCTAGCTGATGCCCTCTTCTTGTGCTGCGTAGGAATTACCCTAGGTCCTGTGCCTGGCGGTTGACGAGACGGCGACGACTCGCCGGGCTCCAACATCCAAGAGAAAGAGGACTGGGCCAGAGTTGAACGGGTGGGAACAGGGCCCGGCCGCCGTTCAATGGTAGAGTTGTTCCCTGTAGAGTCAAGAGGATGTGAAGGCCGGTTCTGTTCAGGTTGGCACTTGTGGTTCTCTCCATTCCTCCCCTGCATCGAATCTGGATTCGCAGTTCTGCAGTCCTCTGCATCAGGCTTGTCTGCCTCCGTGAAGTGGTTTGGTGAATCGTCGAGGCCCGGTCGATCTTCATTGGGCTTCGCAACGGCAAGCTCACCATCAGACGGCGTCACTGAATGGCCAAGCACCTCATCATTTGAGTTGGGCTTGACACTTCGGGAATGCTTCTGTGGAGACAGAGCCTCGTCCTTTGTCGGAGGCAGGACTGGGACGTCCATTGTCGAGTCCTCTAGGTAGATCTGGACGAACTGAACTTTAGCAGCCGCCACTTCGATGAGTTCCAAACTTTTGACCTTGTCTTCAAAGTCCGACATGGAGACCGTTCTGAGGTCTGTCACGGTTTCGCAGAGGAGGCTCGCCAGTTGTCTGTTTCGTCGTTCCATCCCAGCCAAGGCCGCGGCGGCGCCTTCGTCGCTCAGGGGGCTCCTCGGGAGGCGTGGCGGTTGACGAGCTTCGTTAAAATTCTGCACGTTACGTCTGATCTCCCCCATGGCATCTCGGACTGCCTGATTGATTCCCAGCTGCTCGCTTCTCTCAAAAACACGATTCGCTCGTTTCGCAGCGCCCTGAAGAATGCTGTCCATGCTCGACTGGGAATGCATTAGGCCGGAAGCGGATGCTGTCGGAGACTTGCTTCGTTCTTTTCGTCGAATAGAGTTGGTCACACGCCTGGAACTTTCGATCTCATCGGATTCTCGGTCCCTCGCAAATGTCGGCGTCTTGCCGGTGTACTTTGTAATCAAATCAGATCCTTCCCTGATATCCAAGTGATGACGCAGATGGATTGCGTCATCAATCAATGTTTGAGGACCGTGAGGCTCCTTCATGCCAGGATACTTCAGCAACAGCTGCAAACACACAGAGTAGTCCGCCTCCAGTACTGTAAGAAATGTCAGCAAGTCGGCTTCCAGACGAATAGCGCGCCAGGAGGCACTTGACATATGTACATTGCCAGCGAATTCGAATCAACATGGCGACGCAAACAAGGTCTACCAGTTCGAGTGAGGGGTCGGCGGCGAAAATAGTATCCCACAACATGAGGAGTTGATTGAAAGGAAATTCGCGGCTGAATAAGAGTCGGATCCATCGACTAACGAAGAAAAGAGTCAATCATTCGCATCTATCAGGGTCTAAGAAATGGGCACAAACATGAGGAAGATTTGGGGCAGAATTTCGATATCAGAAAGGTGATGAGATAATTCAGGGTCGACTTTGCGCAAGCAAACTTCGTGAATGAACCTGCTTCTGTCGACTATTGCAGACCGTTGTTCCTGGGCCACGAACGGTGCGCCCGTGTCCTGCGACGATGAGACAGCGCCGCTGGACACCTCGTAAGAAGACTTTGCGTGTCTCATGAGCTGCGAAAACAGTGAGTATGCATCGTGCTCGATGAAGGCTGCGTCCAAGACGCCTAGCATGGCCTGATCGAGCAAAGAGGCGTCGTCAAGAGCGCCTCTGTCAAGAGAATCCTGCTCCAGGACATGAACCAGCGGCGCAAGAAGCTCGTGCATTCCCTGCCGATAGCCCCCTCCATCGGGATGGGCTTTGCAGTAAATGAACAATATGTTGAGGACCATGGCTTGAAACCCCTGCTCGTGGTAATTCGCCTCGTCAGGAAGTCGCTGCACATCTTGCTGGATCTCTGCGCGAGTAATCTCATCCTGTCTGACGGTGTTCCAGGGTGACTGGGTCTGGTGAGAATTGTCAAAGCACGACGCTCACGTTTGGCTGCACGCACCTCCGGATCGTCTGCCAGAGGATCTACTGCAAGTTCAGTAAGAGCCTCGGGATGATATATGTACTTGAGAAACCGGTCCCTCTGCTCGTGGTAGACTCTCCTCCCGTCCTCCAAAGATTGATTCCAGGTGGTCCCCGATGCTTCATCGGCTAACAGAAACATCTGATGGGATCATCTCAGCATCTCGCCCAAAGGTAGGGAGGCGACACACCTCACCTTCCAGCAGACTGATCGGCATCCAGACGAACAAGGACCGGAGGATACATTGTGCCTGACAGCGCGTCTCAGGTCCTCTAGACTTGAGCTATGACTCTTGGTAATGTGCCATCTGGATCTGGATGAGATTTCGTTAGTCCTTCATGCTCCAGTTCCAAAGACGGGAATGGTATGGGGCTTGCCTACAGTGTTTCCTCCAATGATCGCATGCTGAAGGTGCCAGTGTGGATGGTGAGACCCCTTTATTTGTTTGAGGCCACCTGAGAGCAGCCGCCGTCTTCTGCGATGCCTGCGGGCAGTCAATGTCGCGATTCCTCGACGATGGGAGGGGTTGAGTCGTCACTGTACAGCACGTTCTTACCTACTACTAGGTACCTGAAGTTACGCACCTCTATATCCGTTGTAGTGACACCTACCTACCTAGGTTACGTGCCTGTGCAGTGCTTTGGCTCTAGCGCCATCCCGGTCGCCAGGATCTGGACCATTGAGAGCCGCCATTAAGAGCCGCCTGGAGGTGACACTACGGTGGCGCACACAGGGCCCTGCATCTGAACGCCTAAGCCCACTGTGTACTTACTTACCTACTAGGTAGGTAATTGAGCTTAACTGCAGCAACCTCCATCCTCCGTTGCCGCATCCCGCGACTGCAGCCATCTGGCACTGGCTCGACATGATCGCGTCACTATGTCGGCAGACCTCTTCGCCGAGTTCAATGATCATTCTAACTCAACCTCTGTCCCAACGCAGCCGAGTGACGCCTCTGGTCATCCTGGCAAATCTCAGGCGCAAAGCCGAGACAACTCTTCAGATCCCTTCGACTTCGCTCTCGGGGGCCATGCCTCCTTAGAAGCGCAGAAGAAGACGGCCGCCTGGCCACCGTGTCCGTCGTTCTCAAACGCTTCAGCGAATACAGGCGGTCGACCGGGTCAGCCTAATCCAGTTTCTCCATCACCTGTTGTCGCAGTGCCGCAACCAGAGGAAGACGACGGGTGGGGTGACTTCGAGGTTGCGGAACACGGCACTGCATCGACAACGCTTCCATCTGATACACTCGTTGGGTTAAAGAGCCCAGCTGATTGGGGCTTTGGAGCCGCTACATTGGACAGGCCACAGTCGAGTCGATATCTTGCACCGGACCCAGTAACTGATGGCTCGGCCGGCACTTTACTGGATCTTGAGCCCTCCAGCGCCACAAAGTATTCAGATCCGCAGAGAAGCTGGCCCCGGCCGGAAGTCAAGCGGAGCTTCAAAACAAAGACTATTCCAAGTGATGCAAATGTATTGTTCGATGCAGATGATTTTGAACTACAAGATGGAGGAGGATTGCATGACGACGAATTTGATGAGTTTGGTGATTTCGAAGCTGTTGATACTGCAAATCAGCACGACATTGTGGCATCGGCTGCTTTGAATATCGAATCAACTCTCGATCTATTGGGTCTTGATCAAGATGCGACCGTCGGGCATGGGCAAAGGGAAATTGAGAAAGAATCACGCGAACCACCGAAGCCATTTAAATTCGGCGCAATGTCATCCGATCAGTCTCGATCCTTTGGTGAGAGGTCTCATCAAAACCTAGATCAAGTTCATCGCCCCAGAGCGGTTGCCAACCTCGTTGCCAAAGCTGCGTCGGCGAATCGATCGAAGCCGGTCTCGGTCTCGGCCTCGGCATCACACTCGCTGGCAAGGGCGGCGCGGACGAGTCACGCCGTAGCTGTGGCAGATCAAGGGGACGAATGGGCAGCTTGGGACGACTTTTCGACAGGCAAAGGGGATGAAGAAAACCCGCAAGGGGCCTTGCAGACGTCTGGGGGAGTCGAAACAACGGTGGATCACGCCGGTAGGACGGGAAAAGATACGCCGTCTGGGCCCGTCAAGACGACTGACACTGCCGGTCCGCCTATCAATGTTCCGCCTCCGGCCATACTGCTCTCCGTGTTTCCGGGGCTTTTCAGCGGCGGAGGCGCGCTGTTTAAACCCATATCGGGTCAAAGCGGCTCCATCAAGCACCAAGTCCTTTCCAACCCGAAAACGGTCGAATTCCTCAAGGGATTTGTGCTTTTGGCCGCCACCGCTGCACGGATAATGGCAGGGCGAAAGAACCGATGGCATCGGGACAAGCTTTTGGCCAAGAGCATGTCGATATCGGCAGCAGGGAGCAAGGGCATGAAACTCGCGGGCATAGACAAGACGCAGTCGGCACGAGAAGACCGGGAAGCAGCCGACGTGATAGCGGCCTGGAAAGAGCAGGTTGGAAGACTGCGGTCCGCTGTGTCGGCAGCCAACTCAACCGGAAAAGCAGAGCTAAGAGTCCCGGAGCTGACGGAAAACCCGAGAGTCGAAACGGCCAAGATGGTTCCCACGGCATCAAAGGCTTGCGTAATCTGTGGGCTCAAGCGGGAGGAAAGGGTCGTCAAGGTGGATTTTGATGTAGAGGACAGCTTCGGGGAGTGGTGGACAGATCACTGGGGGCATCGAGCCTGCAAGAACTTTTGGCTTGAGCATGAGCAGCGGTTGCGTCAACGATGACGGGCACGATTTTTCTTTTTGGGTGATGGATGGATGAATTGGTGGATTGATTGATTGATGGTCCATGGCCGCCACAGGGCGCACGGTGCAGCATGTGTGTAGATTACATACTCGGCGTGCCTACAGATGTTGAATGTGATGGCGTCGGAGGGTGCGGTTGCGCATCGGAAATCAATTGGAACAGATCATCTAAGGATGCAGAGAATGAAGGCATCAAACTCTGCCCAATCAGCAATTAGCAACCTGGGCAGCGTGACTCCATTGCCACTCTACCGGGCCGACGTGCAGTAATTTTGTGGCGCTTCCCCGATTTGGTCGGCGGTGGCGCCCTTGGCAACCAAGAGAGAAAATGACGAGGACAACTCTGGACCTTGACGTCTCCCACCGCCAGCATCGCTGGCCGGAAACTATCCGACACTCGAACATGCCGCTGAGGCCACGGTCGGCACCTGCATCATGAGCCAGGAATATTTCAGCGGCGACAAGGGCAAGAGGCCTATCGCGGCCGAGTCTGAGCCTGGCGCGACAAACAACGACTCGTCCTCGCGTCGTCCCCTTCGCTCTACTCCTCCGCACTTCATCACTGTTGGCACGGGCTCGTCCGAAAATGCAGCGCGCTTGCAGAATCTTCTCGCCGCCGATGTCGATTCCGGGTACGGCGGCAGCATCGCCGGCGATGACCATCATCATCATGTGCCGTTGCCGGCGAGCTCAAATCAACAAAGCCTGAATGGCCACCAAATATGGTACTTCAGACAGCGCTCGGTACTGGGGAGCTCAATCAACAAAGTGCTCGACCTGTTGCAAAGCCTGCAGCAGAAGAACATGGACTGGCCCGCCACTTATCCGACGATTCGTCAGCCGACAACCTCTGAAAGACCGTCTGCACGACCGGCCTTGGATCGTACTCACTCGGTGGTGGAGAGTGCCTCTCCTCCTGCGCCAGATCCGCCTCGAATGCTTCAACGATCCATGACCTCCATAGACGCATCTGCCGAGTCTAGCCGCGCTGCGGAAAGGCGGTCGACTCCAGAGCCGAGGCTGGTTTCGCCCCAGAATGCGCAAGAATTGTCGATTCTCAAGCTTGACCTGAAACTTGGCGCCCTCCATCAAGCCGACCTCGTGCACTCTCTTGAGAAGACTCATCTCGCTTCTCTCCTCGACGTCAAAATCGGCTCAAGCATCAAGCACTTGTTATCCCTTCGCGAACGTATCGAGGACACGTCAAGCAAAGTTCTCATCACGGGCGATTTGAATGCAGGAAAATCGACATTTTGCAACGCTCTTCTGCGGCGCAAGGTGTTGCCAGAAGATCAGCAGCCATGCACTGCCATTTTTTGTGAGGTTCTTGACGCCAGAGAGAACGCTGGCATCGAAGAGGTGCATGCAGTGCACAAGGATGCCACATACAAAAGACATGATGAATCGACATATGATGTCTTTGCGTTGAGAGAATTGGAAAAAATCGTCACGGACAACGAGACGTACACGCAATGTAAAGTATATGTAAAGGATGTGCGAACGGTGGACGAATCCCTGCTCAACAATGGCGTGGTTGACATTGCCCTCATTGATGCGCCCGGACTGAATTCCGACACGACCAAGACCACGGCAATCTTTGCCAGACAGGAAGAAATCGACGTGGTTGTCTTTGTTGTCTCAGCAGCAAACCACTTCACACAGTCTTCTCGCGAGTTCATCTGGGCTGCAGCCGCCGAGAAGGCCTACCTCTTTGTGGTAGTTAACGGATTCGACACCATCAGAGACAAGGCGCGATGCCAAAAGCTCGTCCTGGACCAATTGGGCGGACTCAGTCCACATACACGCAAAGAATCTTCGGACCTGGTCCACTTTGTGTCAAGCAATGCCATTCCAGCGGGACCAACAATGCCTGGACCACCGGTGCCCAGCGGGGTTGGAAGTGGCAGCGCGTCCGGCAGCGGCGGCGGCGATGACGACGACGATGATCCAGCTGACGATGGCGGCAAGGGCAAGGGCAAGGACAAGGACAAGATTCGTGACTTTGAAAACCTCGAGGCGTCTCTACGTCGCTTCGTGTTGGAAAAGCGAGCAAGGTCAAAGTTGGCGCCGGCGCGGACCTACCTCGTCAACATACTCAATGACATTCACACTCTAGCTACTGTCAACCAGCAAGTGGCCCAGTCCGAAGTCGAGCGAGTGACGACGGAGATTGAGGAGATTGAGCCCCAGCTCGCCTCGAGCCAGAAGGCCAAGTCGGAAGTGAGCGAGCAAATCGACCGGGACATTGAGGACACTTGTCAGGAGGTGTACAATGACACGCGAGCCGAGTTGACTCTTGCCATTTCGCAGGCAGGCAGCACCAAATACGATGTGCCTTACCCCGGCATCTTCAGCTCCTTCCAATACGCCGACGACATCAAGGAAGCCATGCTCTCGCACATCACCGACGCCGTCACACGTTGCGAGGAGCACGCCCGGAGCCGGGTCCTGCGAGGAGTAAATACCATCAAGCAGCTTGGGTTGCTCCACGTCGGAGACGAGTTTCAGAACTTGCAGTTCCGGCCCGACGTCATGTTCAGACGGAAGCGAGATGCGCTCGCCCGCCAAGTCGACGTGTCCACGGAGCTGTGGGACTTTGTGGACTGGTCCACGCTTCTGCAGCAGCAAGAGAAGGTTGCGGGGACTGGTATGGCCCTGACATTGGCCGGCGCCGTGGTGCCCCGGATGATGGGCATGAGCACTTGGATAGATCAGGCCATGTTGACGACGCGAGTCTTGAGCAACAACAATCTTCGGCAGCTCATCCTTCCGGGAATAGTCATTGCCGGTGAGTTTTTCTCTTTCTCTTTTTCCTTCTCTTTTTCCTTCTCTTTTTTTCTCTCCTCTTTTCCCTCCTTTTTTTTCTTTTTCTTTTTTTCTGGGTTCCCTGTCTATTATCTCCTAATATCTTGGTTATTTATTCACATTTATTGGCTGTCTCGTGAATGTTTGGGATGCTGACGACGATGTCAAAGCCGTGGCCGGCGCCGTGTACGTGGTCCAACAAATCCCCCGCTCGTTGCCGTCCAAGCTGGCGGCCAAGGTCTCAACGCAGCTGTCCAACCTCGATTACGTCCACACCAACTCGTCACGAATCTCTTCATCGGTCCGCAGAGTGCTCCGACTCCCTGCGGACAGCGTGCGGGTGGGCCTGGATCAAAGCGTCAAGCAACTGGGCAGTCGACGAGACGAGGCGGCCAAAGTCAGACAGGAGAGCGAAGAAGCCGCAAGCTTCTTTCATGAACTTGTCGGCAAGAGCCAGGTGCAGCTCAGGAGGGTGGAGGCGGTTGACTTGGATGCGCCTCAGGCGGACGCGCACTGAAGAGGCATGTCGAGAGTGGCGCGTTGATGGCGAGAGGGAGGGTTGGTGGTGAGAGGGACGGAATGATCTTTTTTATCCGCTTTTTTTTAGCTTGCCGCTCCAAGGGCTTGAGTCTCCCTCCTCTCCGCACTACCGCGTGACGTCGCCGCGGTTTTACTCTTTCACCTTTTTTCTTCTTTTTTCTTTGGCCCTGTGTTGTATGCTTAGGGCGCAGTTTGGTCAAAATTCCTCGACGCCATTAGAACATGTATAGGTATACCCCTGTGTGATGAATTTCGATTTTTCCGATACAAGTCGAGATTTTTCCACCCGCTGCGGAGTGCTGAGGCGGCGGCAGAGAACGGCTCTTAAGCAATGAGACCGACGTTGGAAATATTCACAGTGGGCTATATATATACCGTCCTGGTTAAATACCTACCTACTAGGTAGGGTACCTAATGTAGGGAAAGGGGAAAGGGGGTGTATGCACGTGTCATGGGGTGTACATGGAGCGTTTTCCCTGACGTAAAAAAAAAAAAGCCCGAGGTTCTACGAGATGAGCGAGAGAGTCCCACACTCCCCACACCCCCCGACCCCTTGGCCCAGGCCGTTGTGGATTGCTTCGCGCGACGTGACTTACATACAACAAGAAGGATCTCGTCTCATCAACCACCCGCCCTTTCTGATCTGATAATTGAAGCTCTGCTGTGTGCTTTTCCTTGCTCCCAATTTGTCTTGCCCTCTCTCTTGCCCATTTATGTCCTTACATTTGGCCAATTGACACGTATTGATTGCCATCATATATCCAGGGTGCTTGACACGGGAATTCGCATGTGGCAGCCCATAACGCAGCATACACATTACACATATACACACACACACACACACACACACGCACACGCACACGCACACACACACACAACAATGACGCCTTCGCCAACAAAGCAACAACGCGTCGCTCTGGCCCCTCTGGATGCGAACGCGCAGACGTCCGTGTCCTCGCCCAAGATGCTCAAGGACGGATCGACGCCGCTGTCGGGCACCGCGGCTTCGCCTCTCAAGAGGGTCGCGCCGTCGAGCGTCAGCGGCGCCAAGAGACCTGCCGCCGACGACGACGACGCTTCGCCACGGAGCAGCAAGACTTGTTGCGTAGAAGAGGTAGAAAAGAATGAACAAGATGATCCCTATCCCTTTGGCCTCGCCCCCTCCCATCAATCCACGGTCCTGACGCTTTTTTGTGTTTTTTTTCTCTATGCAGACGCGCCTCCTCGCCCGATCGCGGACGTCGTCGCCCGACGAACCCTCGTCCATGTTTGACTCGTCGCTCGCCGAAGGCGACTCGTCATGGGCCACGGCCGCCACGGAGCCCGAGCTCGTCGACGCACCTGTCCTTCCGGCCCCGAGACACAGGGGCAGCATGACGCGCGAGCAGGCAAGAGAGGTGCGTGATACAAGGGAACTGCGAGAGCCCGCCGCAGCCGAATCCTGCTGCACTAGAAAGAAGGAAACCCCGTGACGAAGCTGACACTTTGGGGATTTGGGACACATGTTGCAGAAGGCACAGATTCTGCGTCTCCGTCTGGGCCTCGCAAGCTACAAGCTGCGCACTGGCCAGACGACGATTCCCCTGGCCGACCTGCAGCAGCGGCCGTTGCCGCCTCTCTCGGCGCAGCAATCATCATCGTCGTCGTCGTCGTCGTCATCTGCTGACAACGAGGCGCCGCCTCGCACCACATCTGGCCACGTCGACACGGTGGGGGAAACACACGGGACGCTCTCGAGGGAGCCATGATGGTGCACGACGCGAGGGCTCTGTCATACTTTTTTTTCCCTTCTCCCTCATTTCTTGATTGAAGAATGTTTGAAAGGAGCTGAAAAAAAGAAAACAAGATACCGTTTGTCGCGTTTAAAAGGAAGCGCCAGTCCCAAACGAGTTTTCTGCTTTTATTTCGCCATCATCCAATCCATCCATCCATCCATCCATCCATCCAGCTTTGATATGGACCCAGAGCACTTTGTTGCGATGGCGTCTCTCTCGTGTAAATAAGTGCCGGGCAACGGAAGCGTGGTATGTGCTTGAGGCCAGACAAACGGGGACAAAGGATCAATCTTGGACAATGTGAGACAGTACAGTTCTTGTCCTGAAGCCCAAGGGGGAAAAAGGAAAAAAAAAAATATGCGCTCCATGAATTTCCCTCTTTTCGACTGCTTCCTCCGTTTCAGGCATTGGGCAAGACATGCGTCACTAGATCATGAGTGCTTGTGTATCATGACGCCTTCACGTCGGCAATGACGATGGAGTGCCCAAAAAAAAATTCAAAATTTTCAATTTTATGGCGTAACATGACATCTCATTGTCGACAACACCGTCGTTGTACATTGCCCGCTCTGGCGAAACACGCATCATTCAGTCCTTCAACACCTGGAAAGCATGTACGTACGTAGATAGGTACTTTGCCAGCCTCGCCGATGGCCACTCAACTCCCCTCTCCCATCCAGCCACCCACGCTATGCTCACTGTTTGTTCCCTCTCTGCTCGAAAACACGATCGAGGAAGAAAAGAGAATAGATAGGGAAAAAAAAACAAAAGTAACAGAAAGGTGTAAAATGGACCTAGTCCACCAGAATCTTGGGCTCCAAGGTGCCGTAGTGGACGAAAAACTCGGCAAACAGCCTCGTCGCAAACTCGACATCGGCCGAACCGCCCGTCTCGCGGATGCTGTGCATGCTCAGCTGGGGGTTTCCCAGGTCCAGCGTGCGCATGCCCATCTTGGCCGCGAGGCCGGGGCCGATTGTGCTCCCACAGGGCGAGTCGTTGCGGACGACGAACAGCTGCAGCGGCACGCCGGCGAGGCGGGCGCACTCCTGGACGAGAACGATGCCGGGTGAGTTGGTGGCGTAGCGCTGGTTGGCATTGATCTTGATGACGGTGCCCTTGTTCATGGCCGGCTGGTGCGACGACTCGTACTTGCCGGCATAGTTGGGGTGAACGGCGTGCGCCATGTCAGCTGAGATGAGAAAGGACTGGGCCAGCGTCTGCTCGTAGGCTGTCGACTGCGACTGGTTGTCGTCGCGGTCGTCCAACAGCATCGTCCCGTAGCTGCCGTCGCTGTTGTTGCTGCTGCTGCGGCCGCCAGAGTCTCTGCGAGCCGGGAGCGACGCCAGGCGCCGGAGGACGGCGGGGAGAAGGTTCGAGTCGGCGCCCTGCGCCGACTGTGACCCAATCTCCTCGTGGTCGAAGCAGGCCGTCATGCGGATGGTCGAGTCCTCGTCCAGCGAGGCGTCGTCGCGGACCGACGCGATCAGGCCCTCGACGGCGCAGTACGTCATGCCCAGATTGTCAAGCCGTGGTGAGAAGATGAGCTCGTCCCCGAGGCCGCCAACCACCGACTTTTGCGTGTCGTACAAGACGAGCTCAAAGTCGACAATGTCGGCGACCTCGACCTCGGCCTCATCGGCAATGACGTCGAGCACGGCAGGGTGGTGACGCTGCGTCATCTTGTCGAGCGGCCGAAAGTCTTCATCGTCGTCGTTGCCGTCGCCCGCCACGTCCTCCTCCTTCGTCGTCGTCGTCGTCGTCGTCGTCGTCAGCGGCTTCGTCGTCGGCTTGTTCAGCTCGGCGCCGGCGAGCCCGATGATGGGAAACAGCTCCGTCTCCTTGTTGGGATCGAAGCTGCTCTGGCGGTGCAGATGGATGGCCAGCGTGGGGATGCGCAGCAGCGGCTTTTCCACCTTGATTAGCTTCGAGACCATGGTGCCGCCCTCGCCGCGAACAAACACACGCCCTGCGATGCTCAGGTCGCGGTCGAACCAAGAGTGCCAGATGCCGCCGCCGTAAGCCTCGACCCCGACCTGCAGGTAGCCAACGCTGTTCTTCTTGGAGACGGGCTTCAGCCGCAGGCAGCACGAGTCCGTGTGCGCCCCGACGATGGCGACGGGGTTCCCCGGGCGCCATTTGCGGCCAATGGCAAAGGCCACAATTGACGAGCCGTTGCGCGTGAGATAGTACTTGCCGCCGGGCTGGACGGCCGACGCCCACGAGTCGCGCTCCTTGATGACCTGGAAGCCGGCCTTTTCGAAGCGTTGGGCAGCGCTCCGGGTCGCATGATATGCTGATGGGAGACCGTGGGAGGAGAAAAAAAGTCAGCAAAATGCACATATAGTCGCCAAGTGCCAACGTTCATTGGGCAAACGGTAATCGGGGCCACAGGGGAGGGAGGCCAATGTTCTGGTCTACGTACGGGTGGGAGAGTCGTTGACAAAGTCGACAAAGTCGAGGGCAGCCTTGGGCGGGGCCATGACGAGCTGTGTTGTCGACAAAGAATCGCAGACACAGCGGTCCTAGAGTTCCCGAACCTATCTCAGCTGAGCTGGGAGAGAAGAAGAAGAAGATGAGTTGAGGGCCTGGCGTTGAGTCTGACGGATATCGGCAATGGCATACACAGCACGAGACGAGCCACCAGACAACATGAAGACGAAGACGAAGTGGAGACGGGGAGGGTCCGAGCTTCCAAGCCGCAGCCGGCCAGCACGTGGGGCAACATGAACCATCTCTTGCATGTCCGCAAAAAGAACAATGAGAGAGGCCAGCAGAAATACTTACAGGGCAGACACGGTACATACTGCCGGCATTTCCAATCGGTCGAGCGTCGAAAACAAGAGCAAGACAGAAAATGGCTCTTTAGCCGGTACCGAGGTCAACCAGGTCCCTTGCCCTGACCGTCTGCCATCCTCAACTCGTTCGCAAACGTCATCCGAATCTTTCTGGCCCAACCATCGCGGAGAATGCATCCGAAAAGCAGACACCTGGAACTTGTCGGGCCGATCGTATCGCCAAGTCGACACGTAGACACGGCACATATCTTTTTACGTCTCGTAGCCAGGCCTCGGGTGATGAAACCAACACGGCCTTTTACTTGGCCACCGAGTCCCGACACGCAACCGTATATGCTTTATTGGATCACGTAGTTGTTCTCAAGCCTTAAGAGACCCCGACATCTTGCCCACATGCTGCTCGCCCAAGATCAAAGCGACTGCCTGAGTGTTCATCCAAGTGTCAAGGCGAGCTTCTGCGGCAGCTGGAAGCTGAGGTCTAAGTCGTCCTCACATTTCTTTCTCTGTTGGACTGAGACTCCACCTCTTCGTCTCTTTCTCTCGGCGGCCTGACGAGCGAAGCGGCCATGACCGTCGCTGCGTGCTCTTTCCGTCTTTGAGTGACGATTGTCGTTGTTCTGAACTTGCATGGCAACGGGTGGTCAACTCGAACAGCGTGCAGCACTTGAAAGGTCCCAACCCCTCGCGATGCAAGCCCGCCTCATCGAATCTATTCGCCTAGTAGCAAAAGCTTGAAAGTAGTGTTTATTGCGCAACAAATCGGGAGCTACCCACTTCCAAATTGCTGTTTACATGTCCGATTACACGCATGCCATGTTGCCTTTGGCCTCTTCGCTTGATATGGCCTACTCTCAACCACGGTCAACTTTCAGCGTGACATGATGCGTCATGATGATGCATGACTGGTGAAGCAGTGTTCGTTCCGGTTACTGCTATGTTCTTGGGACATCGGTCACTTATTCCCAAACCCCGGGGCTCGGTCAATAGGCTCCGAGCACACTTGGAGGCCTGCTGAAGACAAAAAAAGGGTGGCAACAACTCATTACTTCCCTCACATGTCTTGTCAGGTGCATGTCTTGTCAAGTGCGGATCAAAATTGAAGGCTCCGAACGCATCCGTTATTGGCATTGGAGAGGTCCGCCCGCGATCCGATCTGTTCGTAGCATCAGCTCGGAATATCGAGCAATGGTCAATGCGTTGCATCGAGAAATTGGCTGTTGTGGTGCCTCGTGGACTTCGTGCTGGAAAGAGTATGCTTTTCTTCTTCTTCTTTTTTTCCTCCTAATTTGTCAGCCGAGTCTCGTCTTGGAAATGAAGTTGTGTTTGGACTTGATCTTCTTTCCTCGACCTTCTGCCAGAATCAGAGGGCCTTTTCTTCTTTCCTCGACCTTCTGCCAGGATTAGAGAGTCTTTCCTTGCACCGCCCAACTGCCCCAGGCGCCGTACTGCACGCAAGACGAGCGCTCGCAGAGGGAAGAGGCTGCAGGAGACTTTGCACAATTGAAGGAGGAATTTGAAGAGGGATCACGGATTCATCTACAGAGCTCGATGGATGGTCCTGATCTTCCACAAGTATCTCAAGCCCGGAGAGCATTCAGGTGGTGAAGCACGTGAGACTCTCTGGATGAATGGGCATTCGGTACGATGACAGCAAGACGTCATGACTAATCAACGAGTGACGAGAAGACAATTACTGTATGATTTAAAATGCGATTTGAAACACGAGTTCAGTTGCGAATGAGAACTCCGACTCGCCGTTGTTGCTGAATCGGTCGAGGCTTCTTTCCGATTGCCAAGATTTGATTTCATCTCGTCATCTTTCGAGACATGACTCATCCGCCCCCCAAATAATCATCAAGGCATGGAGTAGCGAACCAGCGGCGAAACTCCCCCCAAGACACGACGGAGCAAAAAGCAAAGCCACAACAACGTACGAGCAATGTTACAGTCCCAACGTGGGACTGGAAATGATTGACACATCCACCCACAAATCCGCACCGCTCACGGAACAGCACTTTGCTTTGTACGCAGCACGTATTCTGACACAAATTACTACACACTGCACACCAAAGTCCTTGTGATTTTCCCCTTGCCTGCTTACTCGGGATGGAACAGAAAAAGCGGGGCAAAATCTTGACAGGACCCCATCCCTCATCTCTTGCCCAGTCCCCGAGGTTTTTTCGTCCCGTGAAAACAATCCAATCAAAAGCCCATGGTATGAAATTCGAGCGGAGAATTATGCATCAATCACACTGCAGTGACGCAGGGGAGTCACACTGATACAGGGAAGAACCGTGCGTGTGATGAGAAGACGTGAAAAAGTCCCCCAAAAGCGCCAGCTCACCAAAAATTTTGATTTTTTTTTCCTGCACAAGGTCACAATTCTCGCAGCTTATTAGAAGTGGGTTGTTGTTGATCGCGCACATACACTACGCCTAGGCCCGATGGAAAGATAAAGAAGGGAAAAAAAAATTCACTAGCGTCCTCGCATGATGGTGAACAGACTCGGCACGCTAGAAGCGCGACACGTGCTAGACAGCGGAAAAGCAATACATAAACATTATGCGTACCTCTGTGCTCTGTACATGTAAACACTACTGATATAATTTTACTTACCACCCAAAACCAAAAAAAAATCCCTCTCATAACCAACAGTCCCATCCCCCCCCCCTTTTCTCTTCTCTCCACTGCGTCACCGTCCTCACCGTTCTGTTGTACCCTCACACCCAGATCCATCCGGAGCTGCCATTGGTAGAAGTGGGGAAAAAAAGGATGCACGACCCGTGATCCAATCAGGTTCCAATAATCCTGGGCTGGTGGCATGTAATTTTTTTGCCCGCTGGGACCAGCATCTCGATCGAGAAGCCTGCCTCCCGAAATGAAATGACCACACCCAAACGGGGGCAGTATGGGAGGCTAGGCCATTTCGTCGATGCAACGCTACAATGTGCAGATCTTCCAGACGTGGCGTTGCGCGCCCGGGGTTAAGCTCCCGTCCTTTATTTTTTTTTCTCCTCTTTTTGGCGTTTTCGCTGACATGTCCAGCTTACTAGATACAGCTAGTAGTAGATCATTTTCTATTGTCATTTTGTCTTCGTACGAAGATGACACTATACCTCTTCCGAGATGGCTTGAGAATAACGGCGCTTCTTTAACCTCCCATGTCAACACAACAAGTTGAGGCGCCAAATACGAAACTTAAAGGTGAAAATTGAAAGAATTATATTATAAAAAGAAAAAAAGATGAATGAATTAACAGCAAGACTTCCGGGGGGGCAGGGAGGTATCCTACTCCTAAGAATGGCCCCCCATCCCGTACGCCCCATCCCACAAGATTAGAATACAAGACGTAGCCGAGAGAAAGAGAAATAAAGACCACCTTGCACGTTGTTTTTGCTGCCGTCAAAATGCGAGTCATGATTTCACCAAGAAAAAAACTATGTTCAGTTCTGTAAATGGTTCAAAATTGTTTCAAATTGTCCCATCGTCAAAGGAGTTGCTGTGGCCGAGACAGGTACTTCATGCTATATAGTACAAAGTAGAAATCTAAGCGAAGAGGAAAGCGGCAACACCGGCGACGGCGGCGAAGACAGCAGAGCCGGCGAGGGAACCGGCGCCAGCAACGGGGGTGCTGGGAGTGCTAATCGCCAGAGTCAGTAATCACAGCATCACATCGCTCGTCGCAACAGATTGTGCCGCAGACAGGAGCAACTTACGTCTGGTTGCCGCCAGTAGGAGGCTTGACATTGGGGGTGGCGGGCTTGTTGCCAGCGGGAGCGGTGCCGGGAGCGGTGCCGGGAACAGTACCAGGGGAGCTGGAAGCACCGGCAGGCGGGGGGACAACGGCAGTGGCAGCAGGGCCGGACTGAACATGACATGTCAGAATTATATGAGAGCAGCGTCATGAGACAGCAAGAGTTCATACCGGATTGGCGGGCGAGCCGGGAGCAGGAGATCCGGCGGCGGGGGCCGGGGCGGGAACACCAGAGGGAACACCAGAGTAGTTACCGTTGCCGGCCGGCTTGCTGGGAATGCTGGGGACGGCGGTGATGGGGCAGACAGTCGTGGTGACGATGGTGGTCTCCGTGACGTAGGTCTTGTGGGCAGGGCATTCTGTGACAACCGGGGGGCAGTCGGTCACGGTGACCAAGGTAGTCAAGGTGGCGGTCAAGGTGGTCATGGGCTCCGTGTTGTTGCTGGGGAAAGCCTGGGCGGAACCAGCCACGAGGGCGGCAGCGGCAGCAGTATTGAAACGCATTTTGAAGTTTGGGTTTCGGTTGGGAAGAAAGGATAAAATGAGTGGGTGTGAGAGCGAGAAGCTTCTATGTTCGATGAACGAATGGACGACCGAGGTCAAGATTGAGTCAAAAGGTAGTGACTTGGAGAGGCGAGGCTTGTCTTCTGGCTGGAGAGGAAGGAGAGGAAAGAAAAAAACTGTTGGAGTGTGGGAGGAGGACAGCATATTAATACGCAACGCACTCGTGGTGCAAAATCTGCATCTTGCAGCCCATCCATCGGTCATTTCTCTTTTTTTTTATTTTGTTTTTATTTTCAATCCTGGTCCCGTCCTGGTCCGTCCTGGTCCGTCCGTAATACAACCGCCACTGTCACCACCCACACACCACACACCCACCACCAACCACACCACCACCCAATAACACGTCTACACCAGCGAACCGCTTGTCCCCGGGAAATTAAGAAGCGCCCAGGTCCCGCTCTTTTCTCTGTCCACGCTAGGCCAGGGACAGTCAGGAACAGTCGGCACATGGTGGAGTCCGAAAGTGGAGCATTCTGGCGGATTCTCTCAGCTCCACTTTCAGCCTTCCCCATCTGCCTTCCGCGGCTGCCTTTGCATGGTAGGCATCCCATCTCTCACCCTCTCCGCTGATTAAAGAAACCCGTCACAACACACGAGGCAGTACGGCGACTGTCCCGCTGCTTCTTTTTCAGGAAGCCCTGCTTCTGCTTGGACCTTTCTTTTTCTTTCTTTTTTCTTTTTTCTTTGCCTGACTCCATCTAATCTAGGAAAAACGTGCTTTCGTGTTTCTGACAGAAACGGGCTCGTCGGCCGACTTGAAAAGACTTCTCCTTTCCGCTCGCTGATGCCACCGCGTCCAAGGCGGTGGCCCATGCCTCAATTTCGGTTGGATCACCCCTGTTGATCAGCCAGCCAGCCCAAGCTCTGGCTCTGGCACTTGCTGCCTTGCTTATTGGACAAGAAAGAAACACGAGGCCGAGGCCGAGTTCCTCCAGCACCGCCCCCCTCGTACCTGTTGTTTCCTTGCACCGAGTCAGCGTCGGGATGCCTGCTTCAGCGAGAGGGGCTTCCCAAGAGGGGCTTCCCAAGATAATGACCGATTTGGCAAGCTATACGACGAATACGTATGCTGCCTCCTATCGTCATCGTGGCAAGCATGAACTACGGGGTATTACGATCGCTGTTGTTATGATTCCGGGCTTTTATGCTCTCCTTGACAATGGGGATTCTTCTTGGGCGCGAAAGTCGCTGTAGGGGACCCCCCCCCCTCCCCCGGGCGAATACTGCTCACTTCCCTGTGCCGTGTGAGGCGAGACATCTAGACGTGTCCCATCAGTGTGGCCTCGCCCCTAGTCTTGTGTTTGCGGCTGTAGAAGGTACTCTATACGGAAGACGTCGTCATGTTTCGTTCTGGTAACTTCTGCCTCTCTGCTCTGAATCACATGTAAGCAGCAAAGACCAAGTGTGGACTGCTTCGTGCTCCTCCATTTATTGATACTTGACTTGCTTTGCTTCTCATCTATCGGTCGCTCAATCGGCTGTATCACCCACGGCGACGCGATGCTCCGCCAAATTGCTACCACCACAATTTCAGTCATGGTCGAGAGCATGGCCGAGTCCAACGACCTTGTTAGGACGGCACGGGCTTGGACCAGGCGATATCCGAGCTGGGCCAGCTGTCAGCAGACGTGTTTGTACAGTACGTGCAGATCATGTAGTACGTACATGGCACATATCGTACATCCAATTAGTCGTGCGTAGACACTTCAGTACTACGTACTCCGAATACAGAACGTTTTTTTGGCGCTAATGCAGGAACAGATCTGCACCTGAGCATCTTCCGACCCCTTTTGAATTCCCCTTTTGAATTCCCCGTTTGAATTCCCCTTTTGGAGAGAAAAAAAAAAAGAAGAAGAAAACCTTTGAACAGTGCCGCCTCACCCGTGCCGGAGCGATTTTGGCGACAGGGGCGAAAAAAAAAACAAAAGGCTCCCTCACATTGAAGAATGCAACGATTACGTACATGCTGTACTAAACTCCGTACTCCGTATTCCGGATTCCGCGCCTTTCTGAAGTAAACTAGATGCCACCGAGCCCGAATCCATCCGAGATTCATCTCGATCGATTGTTTTGCTCCTGCATAAGCATAAACGTCGTGCTTTTTTCACGGGCGCTATGCGGTATGACCGAGTAGTACATAAATAAGCTTGTCAAATTTTTAAACAAACAGCTTCATTTTGTGCATACATGCATACATACGTACTAGTGTGCTCCGTAGACATTTGCACTCCATCAAATTCGATCCTGCCGGTCGATGCATTGGCAGTGGGGCCCAGCAAGGAATGAAATGGTTCATTTACGGCCGTTGGCATTGAACGCGCTTTCGCCGCCAGTACTGTACGATACTGTACTTGACGTATCGGGTGCAGCAGCTCCGTACTCCTTACTTAGTACTCAGTAGCGTAGCTCGGTGTTGTTGATATGGCAGAAACAAAATGCTTCTTCTCCATTTTATTCTGCTCCTGTCTCAAAATTAGGACAGACAGAGTCGCATGTCACGTCACGTCACACCTCTTGGTGGTGCATTAACAAGGTTAGATTGAGTGTGCGTGCGTCCAAAGCATTCATGCTGCCATTCACACATTTCCCCACTCGGGATTCGTAAAGGAAAGGAAATGGGATGAAAGCTCCGTATCTCCGTAAGTCAATAAATAAATAAATAAAGGCGCAAGTGGGCCTGACTCGGAGGTAGAGGAGTGGCAAATCCAATTTCCTCTTCATCCTCCATTCCTTTCCGTCCGCTTTCGACAACCATGTGGCCGCGGACCAATGGCAAAGCGACAGAAAAAAAAAAAAAAAAAGGAAAAACATGACACGGGAGAGGCCGAACAATAGCTATACGTACTGG
>JMQE01001377.1:0-22538 GCA_000731825.1 Hypocrella siamensis | reverse complement strand
GGGGGGGGGGCTAGTAGACGTTCGTTGATGAAGGCAGACTATCGAACAAACGCCTTTTACCGACCCTACCACCCTTTACGCATGACATGGACTGTCCGCCAAATGCAGAGTTCCTCAGGCTTTTGTAACATTCGCCCGGCCTCTTGTCCGAAGTTTTCGGCTAGGAAAGTGAAGGCCAGTGTTCGCTTGAGAACGCCACAAGCCTCAATGGTCCGGACGCGCATTACCTCGAGATTGAACCAGTGCTTAGTCGTATTATCACCCGCTAGCCATCTACAGCCCACCATATAAAAAAAAACGTTGGCAAACATCCATGCATGCTGACATAGAGAATGAAGTCCCTCCATGTCCCTCCATCGAACGAAAACGAGAAACACAAGTGTCGCCTCATGTCGACCCAACCTTCTATCCGTAAAAAGACAAAGTCATCTAAACTTACTAATGATGACTGCCACAATCAGTATAACAAGAACAGTGATGATGGCAATGGTGATTACCCGATTCGTAGCCATTCTAGCAGAAATTTTGTTAGCCTATTCTGTTGTCTGTCGCCTGCAAGGGAGAGGCAAAGGAAGGAATGAGTCATTACCTACGAGCCATGCCTCTCAGAGTCTTGACGCTCCTGTCGACGAAGCCCTCGCTGTCCAACAACACGCCCTGGGTGTGCTGAATCCGGTTGCGCTGGATCTCGAGGTCGGCCAAGGTGCTGGCGCCGATCGCCTCTGTCTCGTTGGCCAAGGCCTGGCTCGCCTTTAATCGTTGCGTGCTTCGGTCTAAACGATCGGTTCCAGACAATAGCTGCTGTCGCTGCTCAAGATGGATGTCGGACGCTCCTGCTGGCTCATCCGTGTAGCGACCACCAAAGAGAGCGGCACGGTCAGAGGCAAGGCTGGTGAGTTTGCGGCGATGCGAATCGACATCTGACTCGTAATTGCGGAACCGCTGGTTCACTTTTGCTCGCGATGAGGTTGGAATATTTTGTTTCTCGAGGCGCATGGAGTCTAGCTATCGTATTACATGATGGTCAGATTGGATCGACGGAAATCACCACTGTGTATCGACGTCGAAACGACTTACCAGCTCGTCTGCTTCCTCCAGAGCCCGCTCTGCTTGTGTGACAGCACTTTTACGGGCCTCGCCTGTAAGTTCTGGGATTTGATCCATTTTTTGCAAGAGATCGGTCTGGACAAGCTTGAGTTCGGCCTCGTACGAGCTGAACAGCTCGGAGCCAGCCTCGGAGTCGAGAGGATTGGACATGTTGCCGAACTTTGATCAACGATTGGAAGAGTCGAGGGAACGGAGGGAAAGCAGGTCGAGGAGGGCCCAGTGAGCAAGTTGAAAAGCTTTCCTCGCGAAATATGGCGCGACCGAGGATAGTGAAGACTTTGGTGCCCAGTTGAGACTTGCAAGCGGATCGACTTGATGGTGTTGGATGCGGTCGAGATGGATGCTTCGTAACGTGTTTCCGAACTAGGCCGAAGACAGACGTCGCACACATGTGGGCCCCCGAAACAGGCGCTTCACGTGAGGGAACCTCGAACCTGGCATGGTCTGTGCGTGTCGGCCCACAATGAAATTTATTACTGGGAGCCGAATCCATTACCAATTTCTTCTTTTCTCTCTCCTACAAAGAAAGTTGAATAGTCCCGGAAAAGAAGATTTCAGGCTGAGCGTCGCGAACACGTCATGTTGGCGCATAGTTGAATTGACCGGGCAGATGGACGCTGGATGACTCTGCGGAGTGGTTCTGCGCGGCGCTTTTAAGAATTGGCGACTCGTACCGACGTTGACCGATCCCGTTGAGTGCTCGACATGCAGCACAGTGCTGTATACCGCAGCTGCAGGATGTATACTTGTTGATCAAGTATGATCGGTAGACACGTTCCGTGACTCCTTTTCATAGCTGTTCAAGGCTCTTGGGCTTCTTGGTTTGAGGCACGAGACGTGCATCCTAGACAGCGATTTGTTGGGGCTGGGAGCGCAATCCATCAGGAACCAGTCTCCCCCGGGACGGGATGTAGCTTTTGAATATCGAAACCCCATGACCATCAAGGGTTTTCTTTTCTTTTCTTTTCTTTTCTTTTCTTTTTTTTTTTGGGGGGAGGAAAATCAGGCAAGGCACAACGGGGAACCATGGATTCACCTGGCCCTCTTTGTTCCTGGAACCTCCCGCGCTACCCCCAACCACGCCTCCCAGCAGCGCCCGCTAGGCTCGCCTGCCCATGTCTGCCATACCAGTAGGAGTAGTAGTAGCAGCTGTTGGGATAGCGACGTCATGCACTCTCGCTCTGTTTGTTTGGGGTCAACGTCGGCTGACCGCGGGCGCCTAGCTCTACGGAAATAGGGAAGCAATCGCCATCTTCTGAGCAAGAAAATACATTTTGTTTCAGCACTGTACAATTCATCGGATTCCTCCCTTGCTCCAAATTGCTGTGTCTTCTCAAGCAATCAGCATATCCATCGAGACAGCCATGACACGACCACCGCACACGTACGTTTTCCCTTCCATCATCCCTTGGATCAGACAACACACAGCGTATCGTGTGCCATCCTGCGGAGTACTGCACGGTGACGCCGTAACGCCACATGCGCGTAGACAACTGGTTGCTAAAGATGACGAATCTTTCTACTTTGGGTCCCCCCCCCCTTCCACCATTGTGTGTGAAAAGACGAGCTGAATGCCACTCGCCACACATCTACATTTCCTCCCCCGAGCCTTTCCCATGGAAACTGTCCATCTGTGACATGCTACTGTCATGAGCCGCAGAACTAATAATTCGAGTAGAAAAAAGGTGGCCATTGTCGGCAGCGGGTGCACCGGGATAGCTGCTTTATGGGCATTGAACCGGACTTATCATGACGTCTACTTGTACGAGGCCGCAGACCGGTTGGGTGGCCACACCAACACTGTGCAGTGGAAAGTCGGGAAATACTCGACAGCTGTTGACACGGGATTCATTGTTTTGAATACGGCAACTTATCGTAGGTGTCGCACCTCTTTGATCGTGACCCTATTTTTGACTAAAGTGGCGCGGGCAGCAAATTTCATGAATTTTCTGAAAAAGGTCAATGTGCCTGTTGAGCGAACTGAGATGACATTTGGAGTCTCGAGGGATCACGGTCTTTTCGAGTGGGCGGGTACGAATCTGCGATCCATCTTTTGTCAGAAGAGAAACATTTTCTCGTTACGGATGTGGAGAATGATCTTCGACATTATTCGTTTTAATCAGTTCGCCCTCGATCTGCTCATCAACGAAAAAGATGAAGAGCCAGTGAAAGATACAGCCAGTCTCCAAAACTTTGCCGGCAAGACCGAGACGATTGGCGACTATTTGGATCGAGAGGGCTATTCGGAGGCTTTCCGAGACGATTACCTGATTCCCATGACAGCGGCTGTATGGAGTACCAGTCCTGACAAATGCAGCCTCGACTTTCCTGCCTTGACGCTTGTCCGATTCTTGTGAGCAATCTCCATCCTCTCTGTGCCTGCATATTTCTTTATTTTTCCTTTTCCTTTTCCTTTTCCTTTTCCTTTTCCTTTCCTTTTTGGCTGAACCGAGTGTAGATGGAACCATCACCTGTTGTCTACGATTGCTGCTCGGCCAGACTGGCTCACCCTCAAGGAAGGATCGCAATCCTATATCGATGCGGTGATGAAAGGCTTCCCACCCAACCACCTATTTCTGAAGACCCCAGTGCAAAGTCTCTATAATGACGAGGACGGTCGCGTCGTGCTACATTTTGAGGATGGAAAGACGGACACATTCGACCACGTCGTGCTAGCCACACATGGTGACCAGGCGTTAGCCATACTTGGGGCTTCTGCAACAAAGCAAGAGCGAGACATTCTGTCCTGCTTCAAGACTTCGCACAATGAGGCGGTTCTTCATTCAGACCTGACACTCATGCCGCTGAACCGTCGTGCTTGGTCGAGCTGGAATTACCTCACCTTATCCACCCAGTCCAAGGCAAACATCGACCAGGTGTCCTTGACGTACAATATGAACATACTGCAGCACATCCCTCGAGAGCCATTTGGCGACGTCCTTGTGACGCTGAATCCTCTGCATCGACCGCAAGCTGCCCTGACCAGGGCAAAATTTCTTTATTCGCACCCCATCTACACTCCCTCTTCCATTCTCGCACAAAGATCTCTGCCGTCTATTCAGAACAAACGCGGAGTCAGTTATGCTGGAGCGTGGACGAAATACGGCTTCCATGAAGATGGATTCAGCAGCGGCCTCCATGTGGCTCAGGAGCACCTTGGCGCAAAGCTTCCTTTCGAGTATCAAGACTCAACATACAGTCGGGGCAAGAGACCAACATTAGGCCTCTCGGATCATTTCGCGCGGCTCATTATTCTCCTGATTCAGATTTGCGTGATACAAATTCTCGAGCGCATGGCCGGCTCGACCAGACGATCTGTGAAACCAGCACTCAACGGGGTCAAATCGAAGCGATTGCGGGATTGAAAAACACAGCGCCAAGATGCCTCCCCAAGCAGCGAGGTCAGGGCTGCATTACCGCGAACTTGAAGACAAGACGTGCGTAAGCTTCTGCGGGGACATAGAAGCATTCACATGGCGTCATTTTGACTCATGCGTGGTCGTCACGACTCTTGTATGATGGGGATGAAACTTGATGACATACGTTGGTGGCGCTCAGATCACACATTTATAGCTTTCAACTTTTGTAACAAGAACAATTATCTGCATGACCGTCTCGAATGGGTAGCACCTGAGGCGAGGCGATCAGACTTGTATACTGGGATTCGAAAGAAATATCAAATTATCATTTAAGCGGACGAGCGGCCAAGCAACGAATGATTCTTACAATGAAGCAAAGTACCAGTCAATGGTCCCTGCTCATGGCCGTCAATCTCGTGGCCCCACCTGTCTATCCAACAGTACGTACGTACTAATTAAGTACGTTGGCGCAGCTCCATCTCGCACATCACATCACGTCACCCAAAGACGTCAAGCAACTCGCTTGGGCGCATCTACGGCACCTTGCACCGAGAACACACACCATGAGTCGTGCAGGGACCATCGCCATCGGAACCAGCTCAGCGGGCCTGGTTTCATCAAGATGGGCGTGTCTGCTCTGCCGCAACGTGCGACCACGCCAGTGCCAACCAAAGCAGCAGCAAGTCCAAAGCTTCCGGCGGGAGATGTCGACTTCAACACCACGGCGACGACCGCAGAACTACCAACATGCCCATGCACCGTCGATGGAGCAGATCCGAGCTCACTACAACAGGAAAAACCAATCAGTCGCGTACGTCAATGGTCCTCGGGAGAGGAGAAAACCGCAACGGCCGAGCGTGGCAAAACCAACCTCATCATCTCACAAAATCCCCATTTCCGACTAGGTACTACACTCTCAGCGTGATTCTCGGCACGGTTGCCGTAGCATATGGATCTGTCCCCCTTTACAAAATGGTACATTCACGTCTGTCCCGGTCAAACTCGTGTTTCCATTGCCCCTCCCAAAAAAAAAAAGACTCGATTGCAACAACAAATCAAGGCCTCGGTCTGACAAGGGAAAATATTGCCATGTAGATATGTCAAACCACGGGCTGGGGCGGCCAGCCGGTCCGCGCGCACGGCGGCACGAGCGACACGAGCGATTTATCGAGCCGTCTCGTCCCCGTCAAATCCGCGAACCGGATCAAGGTCACGTTCAACGCTTCCGTGTCGGACGAACTGCCCTGGAAGTTTGTCCCGCAGCAGCGCGAAGTTCGCGTCCTGCCCGGCGAGACAGCCCTGGCTTTCTACAAGGCCACGAACCGCGGCGACAAGGACATCATAGGCGTGGCCACATACAGCGTGACGCCGGCCCAGTGCGCGCCGTATTTCAGCAAGATCCAGTGCTTCTGCTTCGAGGAGCAGAGGTTGAACGCCGGCGAGGAGGTGGACATGCCTGTCTTCTTCTACCTCGATCCCGACCTGCTGAATGATTTGAACATGAAGGGCGTCGAGACGGTGACGCTCAATTACACCTTTTTCAGTGGGTGCTTTTTCTGGATTCTTGGCACCTCAGCAGCTACTAATGGCGACGTCTTGATAGAAGCACGGTATGACAATAATGGCAGGTTCAAGGCTCCTGTCCCAGTCACTTTGTGAAATCTTGTTTCACCCAAGCATATGCATGTATACTCTGGCCATCCTTGGCAGGCTCTCATGGGGGACGTCGAAGGCATATCGAATGACGAATCCTACTCATTGCATAGCTAGCGACTGGCACTTGAAATTAATCTTGTCTGGAAGGCAATAGCTCGGCTTCGTAATGAGTTTTTTGTGATCATTGAAAAAGCTCGATGACATGCTGCAGTCTGGGTAGCCATAGCGTCTGTCAAGATCCGATGACAGGCTATCACAATTCGTCTAGCGCAACGTTTCATGACGGCCACAGTGTTGGAACCGTTGACATCTTCCATGGGAAGCAAGAGAAAGTTCGCTCCGCCTTCCCCGTCGCAGCGCTGACTCAGCGATTTCACGAAAACACGTACTAAGAGCCCCGCCATTAGTAGGGTAAGTGCTCAATCACGTGCCCCCCCCCCACACGCCCTTTCGCCTAATTTTTGCCCACAACCGAATTGCCAAGTAAGGATATTCCGCAGAATTAAAACTCCTCTAATTCTCGCCAACACTAGAAATCGTCCGACTTCGTGCCTCGTCGCTCCTCGTCCACGATCCGTCGCCATGGTCAAAGTCAGCAGCTGTACGTCAACGTTTTCTCATCTCAAAGAAACAGAGCCCCTCTAATCATTTTCCAGCTGTTTCGTCCTCGCGGCGCAAGAGCCGCGCCGCTCACTTCAAGGCTCCTTCTAGCCAGCGCCGAGTGATCATGAGCGCTCCCCTGAGCAAGGAGCTGCGTGAAAAGTACAATGTCAGTATCTGACCTCTCCACACGAAAATTTTTAAATGCAGAAACAAAAGAAGAAGAAAGAAGAGAAAACTCTAAGCTCATACAATCTCCCCCCGCACAGGTCCGCAGCATTCCCGTCCGCAAAGACGACGAAGTGACCATTGTTCGGGGCACCAACAAAGGCCGCGAGGGAAAAGTCACCTCAGTCTACCGTCTCAAATACGTGATTCACGTCGAGCGCGTCACTCGCGACAAGGCCTCGGGCCAGTCTGTCCCTCTGGGCATTCACCCATCCAATGTGGTCATCACCAAGCTTAAGCTGGACAAGGACCGCGAGGACATCCTGGCTCGGTCGAAGATTGGTCGTGAGCTTCGAGCCAACGCCAAAGTCTCGGCCTAGACGTGACGTAGCGGACGAAAAGAATCAAAACGGACACTAAACAAGAATTTGTCCGGAAGAAGCACATTACATGACCGATAGAAACAAAAGCGACGGGCCGCGATGATGAATCGTGCGGGCCAAAATGTCGCTCATTTTTTTTTCTATGCGAGGGAACTGGGAGTTGACATTCCCGGCGTTTCGCGATGCCTGGCACCATTGAGGCGTAAGCCGGCTCCGGGACAAGGTAGATGAATAGAGAATTATTTATTCTCAATGGCCATTTCACCAAGCTGTGAGATGCTCCATGGGAGGCGCTTCCCGAAGTCACGGTCCTCTCCCCCTTGTGTGATTTTGTGTCTTCAAACCGGATCACTTGTCTCTAAATCCCTGGTTCATTCTGCATGCGGAAGCTGCATCTCGTAGGCTTGTAATTCATTTTTCGTTTTGAGAATACATCAACCGCTAGATTATCTCCGCGTCAACCACCAAGTCCATGGTTTTCGCGGTATACGACTAGCGAAAAAAAACCCAAGTAGGAGTGAATGAACAATCACCAGTCTTCTACTCTTGCCCGAAGATTTTCGCAGAGAGCTCCATCTCTTTGAAGACGGAAATTTGATGGTAAGGAACATTCAGGCTTCCAAGACCGATGTCACTGATGATGACACCTCGACTTTGCGCACCTGTCTCAGTTACCTCTTCATTATCTGGTTAGTCTACTATCATGGCAGGGGAAAATGAGGCTTGGGCGTAGGTATAGCTCCTCGTCTATTGTCTATCGGTTCTTCCCTTGTATGGGCAAATAGCTAGTTCTACTCTACACGTTAATCTACATTAAAGCTCATAAACTCCGCCTGACGGTCTCCAGCTACTCGTCGTAGCTAACTCATCGTCAATGCTCAACCAACGACTGAAATCTGCCAAATAGCAACTCAAATAAAATCGCAGTGCGAAAAAGAAGAAACGCAATCCTCATGCTGCACCTCAGCACCGCATCGTGATGATCAATTGCAGATCCCGTTGCGTGTGCAAACCTGTTACGGTGAAACATGTGTAATGACGAAGTCGATCTGTGCACAGATTGCTTCTGCGAGATCGTGAAAAACAATGCCTCCTCCATAAGGAAGCCAAGCTCGGACTGTTTATAAAAAAAAAGCAAAAGTGAAAGATGTTACTTATACAGCAGCCGACGTATGAGCTGGCGAGCTACGCATATAGTTTGTAAGCATGTAAGCAATAAGGAATGCTCCGACTAGAGCTTCTTTGTCAGTTTGAATGGACTTGAAGATAGGAGAGAGTCCGCAGAGATGCTGTGATGGCATCTTCATAATCGCAGAATGTTGTCAGCATTCTCTCTAAGTTGTTTCGTTGATCTCGACAAATGCCATATGTGGTCGGTTTTCCGCTGCACGGGCCCCAGTCTTGGGCATGCTGGCAACACCATCCATTTGGCCTACCTTGGGAGGAGCCGTCTTGGGCGAAAGCGATGCGTTCACGATGGCGGGCGTGAGAGAAGCCGTCGCGTGGCCAGAATAGTTGGGCAGGACACCTCGAGCTGTCATCGAAGAGACCGTGCCTGGGACTGCGGTGGCATTCGACTTGTTTTTTTTCCACATGCGCTGCCATAATTCGGGACGACCTTTGCTTCTAAAACCATGACTTAGCTAAACTTCACCAAATCTGCAACGTCAAAGATGGTTTGGCACTCACGCATTGGCGGCCATAAACTTTCTTCCCCGAAATAAAATATTCGACCCATCGTCGCCCTCATCTGAGGACTTGTCTTTGCAACCGTCTGGGGAGGGAGAGGCGGAAAGGTCTTCGCAGTTCCGAATAACGTGTCCAGAACCCTGGGTCGTCACGTTCGAGCTCTTGAACGGTGTACTCGGTACCTGTTCAGGCTCAGCCAAGTGCTCGGACTGCGTAACTGCCAAAGGATTACGGCGAGGCGGGCGCTGGCAAGACCTGCCCAGAGATCGAAAAGGGTCAACGTCGGGCTTTTGGGGCTTCATGACAAAGCCATGCTCAGATTTGCCAGGAGCGACAGCTGGTGTTGATGATGCGTCGTTTGTAAAGGACCCTGCGGTCTGAGACTTGACAGGAGATGGTGGATAGAAATCCTTGCCGTCGAATTTGGGCAACCCTTTCTGGAGATGATGTGGTGCCTTGCCCCAGTACATATGACGAGCTCGCAACTCGTCTTCGGTGAGATCCCGACAGTACAGCCACGCGCCTGTTCTTCCGGCGTTTGGCTGACTGCCTTGTGGCAGCTGTCCAATCAAGTAGGGTTTCTCATGGAAGCTGTCCGACCCCGAAGATTTCGAAACATCTTCAGATTGAACGGGAATATATTCACAATCATCGGTTGTTGCTTCTGAAGACTTGTATGCAGTACGCAAAACTGGGACCGAAGCAGTGCTGTTAGCCCGTGGATGAAATGGCGGTGCGAGAGCGGCGCTGACAGGTAGAGTAGAAGTCTTTCTGCTTCGCTCATTTTCCTCGGACGATTCCGGCGTGATTTTGGCAGAAACCGGAGCTGACATAGACTTGACCTGTCTCAAGGTTGAAGCGCGCCGAGAAGCAAAGGGCTCGTGATTTTTCTGCATTGTTGCCGGTTGGGACAAAGAAAAACTACCCTGCGACACGGAGGACTGGCTGTAGTCACGCTCCGACTTGGCTTCGTTGGCCGTTGACGAAGCCGAGTCTTTACCATTTTCCGGAGCAGTCGAGCTGCTTGCGTCTTTTTGGTTCTCTTGAGAGGAATAGTGGGCTTGCTCGTTTTGCAGCTGGGCTTTCAGGTTCTGATCAAACTGGTGTATCTGTTGACGAATCAACTTGGCCTGCGCCTCCATACCCTTTTCATCGATCTGATGCCTGTTGTACTGTAATTGGTCCTCAAAGTATCGCAGCGTCGATTTGAGAGCCTCGATTTGTTTTTTCGTGATATCACTGGGACGAATAGAGGACATTGGTACAGTCGAGTGTTCAGCGACCCTTGGTGTGCCCGATGGAGAAGGCATCTGGGTATATACCTTCCCGTTCAGCTTTGCTGGGGATGCGTGCATCATGGCAGGCATGGCCATTCGGTGATGCATGAGAGCAGGAGTGCCGGCTCCAGGGAAAGGAAAGGCAGGAAGAGGAGCGACGCCGCAGGGGTAGAAAGGGCCCCCAGAAGGCATGATCCATTGACCGTTGAAGAAGAATGGCCGATTTTGATCAAAGCGTTCGGGAGGCGAGATGTGGACAGTCTTTGAGCTCTCTGAGTTCGCAGATTCATCCTTGTTCTCAAGTGTTGAAGAGGCCCCAGGTGGCTTGAGAGAGGGATCTTTCTGATGCATTTGGGATACATGGGGATGGGCCACTCCAAAGGAATTGCCCATGCCCATGCCCATGCCCATGCCGACGCCGACGCCCATCTGCCAAGGCATCATAGCAAACGGTGCAGGTGGACCGGCAGCGATTCCTGGATGCATACCGGGAAAGAAACCAGGGAACATAGGAGGAAAGGGGCCGAAAGCAGGAGGGTGCGGCATTGGAGTCGGTACAGGTATGCCGTGCATGTCACCATGGTCATGGCTCGCTTGCCGTTGCATGAAGGGCGGCTCACTTGCCATCTTTTCCTTCGACCATTTGGCTGTAGGGGAGGACGGACCTCGCGTGTTGGGGACTATACGTCCTCCTGCGGTCACTCGGACGTGGGTCGGAGACACGACAGCCTTGTAGAATCTCTGGAACCCTTCGTCCCTTTGAGCCGAGAGGCCAGCCGGAGCTCCAATTGGTTGGTGCTCACTGTGCTCCGATCCGGTCCGGCCCCGATATTTCCATTCGGCATCAGTGCCGTCGAGCTGGCGCACGGATGACTTTCCGAGGCCGTCGCCGCCACCACTTATTTGACTATCCAAGTCCTCTTCCTCCTCAATGAAAGGAAGGCCTCGCTCTGGCGGCATGCGGGAAATCTCTACTGTGTGCATGACAAGCATTAGGATCGAGCGATATCCAATCAACGAAGCTTAGAATTTCTGAGCGAGAAGGAGTATTCAACCTACCAAGATCCGTGTCCTTGTGAAGCTTTTCATACATCTTTTTGTACAGCCCCTTTTCTGCGGAGTTTTGTTTCATTCGTAGTAGCTCACGAGTGGTATAGGTCTTGGAGACCATTTTGACATCGACAAAAGCAAAGAAGAAGTAAGAGCGATGTGCCTCTCTCGACTGCCAAATGAACAGAGTTGGGAAACTATGCGACGTCCCTAATGCCCGGATACTGGCTTGAATGAAATTCAGGATCGGTGCTACCTGCGACCAAAGCCTAGTTCCGTCAGTGATTCGTTGAGCCTCTAATTGTGAGCGAAGAAACCAAGACAGTCCATGAAAGGGAAGCTGTTGTTGGGCCCGGTCCGAAGACTTCCCCAGGTCCACGGCAACTTGAATACAACGATGATAGTTGTGTAACAAATTATACCGAATAAGCGGCGTAGCCGATGGACTCAATTGATGGTCGTGCTGCTGAGCAGCATACAAACAGCGAAGGATTCTTTTGGTCCTCCTCGACTTGGTCAAGACCATGTTGAGTAAACGTCATGAGCACCAGGGTAAAAGGAAAGGGGCGGCGGGAAATGATGATGTGCTCGTCGTCAATTCGGGAGGCTTTGGACACAATGCCAGTCCAGATTCCAATGCGAGCCAGCTATGATCGGAGCGCCGACAAACAGCATGAAATGCTGAGGGAAAGTGTGCCAGCGCAAGACTCGCTTTGAGACAAGTATACTGGCCAGCATGATCTCAGGTGCGGTTCGGCAGGCAATCGTCGAGCCAAGAGAGATGGGAGAGATGCTGAGATGGTGGTTTGAAAATCAAAGAGTTGAGGGAAGAGAGAGGAAGAGGAAGAGGAAGAGGAAGAGGAAGAGGAAGAGGAAGAGGAAGAGGAAGAGGCAGAGGCGGAGGCAGAGGCAGAGGCAGAGGCAGAGGCAGAGGCAGAGGCAGAGGCAGAGGCAGAGGCAGAGGCAGAGGGGAGCGGTAGCGGTAGCGGTAGCGGGAGAGCGAGGGGGAGAGGGAGAGGGAGCGGGAGAGGAGAGAGAGAGCACGATCAAGTGAACAACTCTGCCCTGCATCAAGACGAAGAAAGAGGAACTCACCAAACAGCTCGCAAAGAGAGCAATCAGCGATCGGTATGCATATACGGTCTTGATTGTCGAACCAGCCACAAGACGTCTGATCAAACGAATCACAGAAACACGACGCGTCGAGGGAGCTGTAGAGGTTTTCGAAAACGATGATCGCCACGATGGCTCGTCTGGGGAGGGGAGAGAGTGTGTGAGGGAAGAAAAAAGAAGACAAGAGGAAGACTACTGCGATGATATCAGCGTTTGGTCTGAGGGAGTATGCTTTCTGCGTCGAGTACCCGGGGTCTCAAGGACAAGTAAGCGCGCTCCAGAGAGAACTGGAGTAGTCAGTTGTCTTGGGAGCTTCCGATGAAGTAAGAACCAAGGCAGCTGAAATCCAGGCTAGCTGCCGAAAATCTGCTTGTTGCCAGTCTGTGGGTGTGAAAGCGGTCTTGCCCTACCTCTTGCCCTGACTGCACCAAGCGAATCAAGTGGAATGCGAGAGAGGGAAGGAGCAACCAGCAGGGAAGGAACCACCCTCTCCACCAGATGGGCACCTTTGATCTGAGATCTGAGAACACAAGAAAGGGAAGACCGGCAGACAGACTTGGAAGCAATTTGACTGAAGTGCAATGAATTGTGTCCAGGTTCAAGATCGCACTAAGATCAAAAAATTTCAGGCACCGGCATCAACTCAGAGTCAATCGCTGCGCAGCCACTTTTCCAGCTTAGAAAAAGAGACTGAATATCAAAACAATCTGGAGCCCGACGCCGTTATCGGCAGTCCGAACCATTCCTCTGCTTGCACAATGGCACCAGTTGACAGCGGCCCGGCTGCAGGTCGTCAGGGGTCATGGTGTTAGTGCCAACAATTTGCACGTATAGGATTGGTCGAGGGACATGCCATGATTCCCTCGGGTCCCGGCTGCCACTCAGAAGCCAGAAATGTCAACAGCGATACAGGTGTCAACACACGTTGTGAAGTGGTAACGGCTGTCACGGGCCACGGCCATCGTTCAATGTGTCCGGAATAGGAGGAGCCGCGGTCGCGAAAGTGAGGCCAAAACAGGGGTCTGTAGTTGAGTCTGCTTGAAACTTCTACATTGTGAGTGCTTGTTTGCTGCTGCGTGATCTGCCCATCACGGGTGAACAATAGCATGGCACGCGTTTCAGCTGCATCTCTCCGAAGACGGCGTTCTAGCACAAAAAGGCACGCGTGTCCTGACACTTCAGCTGACAGCTGGTACAGACGGCGAACCCTTTTGACAAGATGTAAGCAGAGTGAGGGATAATCAAGCGACTGCTTGAGAATGGCTCAGGTGACGTAAACTGACTTTGCTCGTCGTATCTTGTTGCATTCAAGTGAAGTATCGCGCCACATGGAGTCATCCTCCTGCCCACCGTGAAAGCAAAATACGCAGGATTCTTTCTGCATTCATTGCCGCAACTGCTCTTTTTTCTTTGTTTGCTTGCTCGGAGGTAGTGCTCTCTCATTGCGAAACAGAGTCACGCCAGCCTTTCTTCGAACTGCGCTGGATTCTCGAATTAAACAAACAACCGGCCCCGGATCAGAGACGGTCAAAAGTTTGCCCTCCATGACTCCTGACTCAGCACGCGCTCGTCTTTATTTCCAAGGGTATCTGGATTGTTGGAACCCTGCTGCGATGACGAATGCATGTCGGACAATGCATTTGTCTGTCCGCCACTCGAGATTTCTATACTAGGCACACCTTGCACGCGGCTGGGCGCGGGGAAGAACTGGATACAATCCCTATGCATAAGCCGCGTTTCGCATATCACTGCATTTCTGTGGATTGTCGAAGACTTATTGTTGCGTTTTGATTCGTGGGGGAGACCTTGGGAGGAGGGGCGAGCCGACGATTGTGAGAAGCAGCTTGGAATTCCGACGATTGAGAACGACGTTTTTGTCTGTTTTGTCTCAAACGGGGGTCGCTATTGGCGGGTCCGAAGCCCAGGATCAGCATTCGGGGTGGGATTCTACTTTTTCTATTCTAGTCCTCGGCAATTCTTCCCGAAAGGAACAGAGGATTTTAGGTACTAGACGCCAGAACTCGTCCCTCCGCTAGCCCGGGCCCCTTTGAAAAGGCAGGAAGACTTGAGACCATCGACGGATGCACGCTGACGCTGCCAACCATTTCAGAAACAAACAACAGGAACTGAATCTGCTCATTCGATCTTCCGCCCCAGCAACAAACCTCGAAAACCCGTCCAGTGTGAAACGGAAGCATCACGATTCGCAGAATGGAGCCCCTCCTTCCGTTCTGGCAGCAGCCCTCGCATCCCGATATCCAAGACGTTGTCATCAATAGCGAAGCGTTCACATCCTCCAGCTTTTCCAAAGTCCATCTCGCGCCCTTTGCCGTCTATGCCAAGCTGAGTTGGCCACCTTGCACGGTGGCCTCCGAGCCAACGTATGCCACGGTGCAAATGAGCAAGAAAGGCCATTTGAATCTCAACAGTGACCTAGTGTACATCAATCACTCATGCGAGCCGTCTCTTGTCAGTTCATGTACATCGACTCCCATATTGGAAGGCCGCGTGATTGACCAATCGGACCGCATCGATAGATCTTTGACATGGCAAGCATGAATATTCTGGCGGGGCCAAAAGGTCTCCGACCTGGCGACGAGCTTACCGTTTGTTGTGGCCCTCACCTCCCTTTGCCCCCCTTGAGGAACGAGATGACACAGCGCTGAACTGGTGGTTTTTTTTGATTTTGTTACCGTGTAGTTCTTCTATCCCTCTACAGAATGGAGCATGGCTCAATCGTTTGCTTGCCTTTGCGGCCATGCTTCGTGCCGTGGCACCATCGCCGGTGCCAAGGATATGACTGCTCTCCAGCTGGAGGGCGTATGGCTCAACGCCCATATTCGTGATCTTCTGGAGCAGCAGCAGCAGAAGAAGAAGCAGAAGCAGAACGGCAAGGGAGACGGCGAGAAAAATAGTGATGCCACCGCGATGGCGTTGGAAGATGCTTTAGCGCAGGCGGAAAAGGTCGTCGAGGCAGCCAGGTTGGCGGTGCGTACGTACGCGGCTGCCGCTTCGACGACGACTGGGAAGTTGCACCCGGGCAGGAAGAATGAGTCTCTTGGCCCCGAAGAGGGCTTGAACAGACGAGGACCGACTTCGAGAGAGCTCAGCGGCGAGATGGGCGGCGATACAGATGCGTAAGGATATGACGCTCTGGGGAGGGCGAAAGGGAGGGAACCTCCCGCTTCTTGATGCTATCAACTATCATCACTCGAGAGAAGCCACTTTCAAAAGCGTCAATGGGTATTCAACGTGCTCTTTCTGCTTAACTGAATTTTCTAGTCCAAATGTTAAGGACGCCACAAACGATGCTCAACAATTCCTGCTTTGTTCAGAAACACGATATGAAAAAAAAAAAAATGCTTAGAAAAAAATTGACTCATCCAACGTGGCCCAAACGCCAAACAGTAAAAAGATGTTGGTGATTCCCATCCGTCAGAGCCACAGACTACCTGTGATCATGCCACCTATTCCAAGCGCTCCGGCCATTTTCTGTTCCCGCACCTCCCCCATACTCGGCCTCGGACCTGTCCCACTGCTCACGTTCCTGGTGTCGTCTTGACTGGAAAGCCCGCACAAACTTCCAAATCTCCGTGTCAGCCATGCTCCAGGCTTCCAGAGACGCCCGCAGCTTGGTCTCCTCGGTCGACTTCTTGAGGCTTATAACCCTTTTGGCCTCGTCGATGAGGGGCTGTTCGACGGCTCGATCCTTGGGGGTCACGATGGGGCCCCTTTCCCTGTGAGGCGTCTTGTCCTTCTCGGGGCGACGAAAATCGGGCACCGGGGGCTGAGCCTGGCCCTCGTCGAGGCTTTTGGTGGGGAGAGCGAATCCAAAATACCAGCTCATGTCGGGAGGTATGTCTTTCTCGGCAGCGATCCAGAGGGAATGCGCCACGGCGTAGTCGCCGGCGACTATTTCCTTGAGAACCATGAGTCGGGTCGTGCTGGATACTCCGGTGCCAAGGAGAGCTCGCGTCACCGTTGTGACCCAAGGGTCTCTGGGGGACTGAAGGATCCAGGACACGTTGAAGGACTCCTGCAGGTCCCGCAGCAATGCCAGCGTCCAGGGGTGAGGAACGGCTCCGATGCTGAAGACCTTACTGCTGTTGTGAAATCGAGAAGGTGTCATGACGGGCATCGGGGTCATGGAAACACACGGTGTACACTTGGGCAGATTGGGCGGGCAGCTTCCCGGCATGGGGCTGTCCGAACAAGAAGCCAGCTGTCTGGCCAGTTGAAGCGCGTTGCTGACCAAGGTGTCCATGTGCTCGGGGAGGGGCTCGAGGACCTCGATGCCGTCGCCGAACCGATTCTGCCAAGCCACGTGCAAGTGTGTCGTTATCAATCTATTTAGGCTGATGAGGCCGTCGGGTCTGTTCTTGACGAGGGCCTCGGAGACTCTCGGATATCTTTGCGATATGATGGTGTCTGTGTATGCTGCGAGTGGCATTTTTGTTTTGTCGACTTCGAACATTTTGTCAGGCGCGCTCGTCGTGATGTCTTTAGCCTCCTTCAGCTTGGACGGCTTGGCATCGAGGATTGCTTGGACAGCCGATTTGACGTGCTCCTTCTGCCCGGTGAAGAGGAAATTGCCGAGATCCCGCCAGCGAGTCAGCTGGGGATACTCGCCTCGGCGCAGGTATACGAGTAGGGGATCTTGTCTGGGTACAGATGGAAGCAGGGTGTAATGAGCTAGGATTCCTCCGCCCATGGTCTCCCAGGCCAGCCATCTCATTAGGTCCTGCTTGAAGCCGTCATCCGACTGGACGACTCTCTGAAGGATGTCGTATTTGGGGTTATTCATGGCCTCTGCCGCGCCAAGAATGACAGGACGGAATCCTTGGGCCCACCAAGCTCTCCTCCAGGTCAAGAGCAATTCGCTTTCGGCGTTCTTTTCTTCTGCCGTCTTTCTTATCGTAGAGTCGTAGTAGCAGTAGATGGGCGCGCGGCTTCTCAGCGGAGGGAGTAGGGCCCTGTCCTCGTCAACAGTGACGCTGCTGGAGAAAGGGACTCTGAGCCACTTCCAATCCGCCAGCCATGACGCGCCGTTGTATTCGTCGTCTGCGTTGTGGGGTGGCGGATGGGACTTTGGCCGGAAAGGGTTGAGAAAGGTCTTGGAGAGAGAATCACTAATATGTGGAAGATGTGCGACGTGCGAGGCTATCTTGGTGTCGTATACCGAGAGACTAGGGGAGGACGGGATGCCGGTTGTCAGCGTCATGATGAGTGTCATGGCGAAGACTGACAAGCCGACCAGGATCAGGGTGAGCCGTCTGGCCGTGAAGCGAGGGACCAGTCGCCCAAGGACGACGTGTTGTCGGGGCATCGTGAGAGGCGTCGATTCGAAGACGAGCGCGGCTTAGACAAGGGAACAATTGGCTCAAGAAAGAAAAGGGATGTGGCTTCCACACGTGGTGTCATGAATCCATTGGATCAGCGAGAGAAAATGTGTACAGGCATGAAGTCACCACCGCCGCCGGAGCTTTGTGTCGTCTCCAATCCGACGCGCACCGCGAGGGGGCTTGGGAGAAGTGACAGAGGGATGCCGGAGTGATATGGACGGATGGTTGTATTCGATAACGAGACGAGGGATCGAGCCAGGAGCGTCCTGCGTCTGCGCGATAGGACACAGACACAAGCACCTCGTATGTATGGGGTACAGCTGCAGGAACGGGCCACAGCTGCAGCTATGGGTGCAGCTAACGGGAAGGCCGAAGTACTCCGTACGGCACCCCTTGTAAGGTTAGCTGAGGGGGGGGATGGGGGCAGCAGTTGCCGGGGGGCCACGGGCTACTGTACGCCCTGTGGCATGTGGAATCTTGCTGGGAGACGAGAACATTCAATTTCGCAGCCTGTATCTTTGTACGTCCATCGACTTATGTAGTATGTACACATGCATATATACGTGTGTGTGACTTGAACACGGAGTGGAATTCAAAAGCACGCCCACATGCAGTCCAGTCCAGTCCAATAATTCTTCTCCAGCTCAGCCAGCTGTCTTGAGCAAAGAGCCAGCTGTCTTGAGCAAAAAGGCATCGGCGGGTGCACCGATTCCATCAAGCCACCTTGGGAATATTTACTAACACCAACATGCCTCTCAAAACCTTCAAAACGGACCTCAACCGTCCTCTTCTATGCACACTTCTTGCAGCTCGCCTTTGATGCTCTCCGCTCACTTGCCTTATCCTCCAGCAGCGGAGTGCTATTTGAGAACCCAGCGGCACAAGAATTCTCTCTGGGCAACGAGAAGAATTTGTTCGACGGCTCGATTCATCTTCCAGGACGAACCAGCAGGCTGGCTAATGAATCTCCACAGGCAAAAAGCTGGCTTTAAGCAGCGTCCAGAGCTGCTCGGCATGCAGTAATCGACATACAAGCTTGCGGACGAGCAAACACGCGTCAACAACATACTGCAAATAGGACACGAACTCGTCTCCTACTTTGTGAATGGAGAAATTTGATTATAGAATGTCGAAGAGTCCACAAATCTCACAATTTTCCCATGCGAAGCGATGTCCCGCTTGGTCTTCTCGTATAGCTCTCGCCTTGAAGGAATTCGTGGTAACTATAGAGGATGCATCAGCTTACAAAAAGGGGGTCACCGTCCTAGACTCAAATCAATTTGTGGCCGATGAAGCTCACGCCAGCTTTGACGACGAAGACAAATGGGAACGACGATGACTTGGAAGCTCTCGACGAAGACAGCTTGTTTTCTGGCAGAACAAGCTCGCTGAAGTCTTATCCGATGATGGAGTGTCGCTCTGCGTGAGCGTTGCCGAAAGAGAAGAAAAGGCATTTGCGAGCGACGTAATTCGCTAACTTGTCAAACGTATACTTCAAGATCAATCCAACATATATTGACTCATAACGCCGCTTCCAGTCCAGCGCCCATATACAAAACCATCGCCGACCTGGAGCAGGGGAATTTGATCGGCCAGCATCCATGATTAGTGAATGATACTCCTGAACATCCCGCGATAAGCCGCATAAAGGAGCTGGGGGGCCACGATGAAGTTAACCATGCAAAAACACAATCAAAGAAGCAAGCATGCATTGTCCGACTCTGATAGATGCCCTCGTGGCCTGGCAATAAGCGCTTCTACTTGTAGCGCCGCTTACCATCCTGGAGATGGTGCTATGAGAATGGTAAGGAACGTATCATGAAGCAAAGCGAGAAGCTGACGACTAGCCAGGAAGCGAATCACAGAAAACGAGTACGGGACACTCACAGACGACATTTTACTCGATATGATCAGTCCCAGGTACACTCAACACACCCTGTCAGGCAAATGGTGATTCAAGCTGCAGCTCTATCAGGGGATTTGCTGCCAGTATTGCGGAGCTAGCGAAGAAAAAGAACGCCGTCACGATCAGGGCCCGGAGAGGCCAGAAGATACCGACTACATTCAAGAATAATGACCCGCATTCGCCCGCGACCAAGGCTTTCGAATCTCTCGAATGATATGATCAAAGGAGCAAAGAGGATACGTGAACGATTTCAGAGATCCGGTTCATCGCTCTCAATCAATTTCACTTGTCGTTCCTGTTCACATACGTGAAACTATATGGCATGCCGTCGATGGTTTCTTTGCATTTAAGAGACATTTCTGATTCGTCAAAGAATTGGCGTTGGAAAATGCCCGTCAGTTTCCAACAAAATTGGCTCTCAGAGCGGCTAGTCTTTGTGTCTCTTCATTCGAAGGCGAGAGGTGGAAGCAGCTTGAGCCCCTGATGGCCCCTAGTGGCCCCTGAGAGCCGGAATCTGCCTCCAACTTGATCTAAAATCCCATCAACCTGTTCCCACTCGGCGAGGGCTTTCATGTTCGAGGAACAAGAGAACTCTTCGAGTTTTCGTCTCTCCGATCTTCTGCGTCTAAGTTTTGTGTTGTAAGTTTTTCATCTGTCGATTTGCCAGTCAAGTGCGAGCCGCAATAATCCATACCGACAGGCTCACAGGGCGAGGTGAAGATTGTCTTGACGCCTTCCAGTCCCCATCCCGTGTCGAAAAAAGATCTAATCGCCTGATCGAGGAAAGAAGCCATTCTTTCTTCTATGGGGGACCCGCCTGCACAAGGACGAGGCGGTAGGCTCCTTCCACGATCTAATCACCTATTGAAACTTTGGATGCCTTCGGTGCGATACTTGCGGAACGCGATTCTACCAGTCCCGAGGCGCATATAACCATTCTTCATCCTACGAATCCGCTAGATAAGCGTTTCCTTGCCAGAAAGCTGAATCGAATTTGTCATGGAAGAAATCGAGTTGTCAAATCTACCGCTTCTTCTGAGCATCCAGCTCATGTAAAAACCCTATCTAGCACGATCCCTTGTCTTATTCGCCGGCGAAAAGCGACCGGGAATCTCGGGATAGTAAGCCTGTTACCCCAAAGATGTATCAAAGTCTGAGAAGATATCATCTAGGTTCAAGTTCCTTCAGCTCGACAAGGCCATCTGCTCGAATGTCAGCATATTACCTGCCACTCGAACAAGGCCGGTCCATCAGACAAAAGCGGTGGACCACGTGGAGATGGCGTCAATCTCCTGAGTCAAAAGCCTCGGGCGTTTAACCATTGGTTCTTTGGAAGGTTCTGGGAAGTGCCCTGTGATCCTACAAGATTAATAGTTTTGGAGACTATTTGAGGCAGCCGTGCGGTGCAGAGATCAGCGACACCAACAACAGGATAAACAAAGACCTTTGTGTGCTTTTTACCTCAATCTATTCCATATCTCACGTATGAGACTGCCAGAATTCGTCCGCATAGAAACGCCAGTCCTTGATAACGTTGGCCAAGTTGAAGTTGACTGCAATCATAGGGCCACTCATCGATCCGCCACTTCCGAAGACCTTGAAGGTCAGTTCAGCTCACCCGATGGAAACGAATTCGAAACTCTGCAAAGGCCATTGCGACCGATTGCACGACAAGGCAGAGGAGCTGGCGAGAGTTCTTCATAAAAAGAGGGAAGATGGGAGAACCCCATTTTCAGATTCTGGGGCGACCTTTTTCATCGAAAAGCGTCGACTTGTTCGTCTCGTCCACGATATCCTAAATCGGAGAGAACAGCATCTCTGCAAGCCGTTCCAAGGAAGCTCTCCGGGGAAGAAAGCTCTAGAGCCATGGAATTTGGAGGCAACATCTCGGATTAAACCTGAACACATCAAAGATGAATAGCTATTTTCCCATGGAATGTACGACCATCATTTCGCAGACTTTTGGTCCAGCAGCATCCCCGACCTCTTGGACAACTCTCATCGATTCGAGGCTTCTTCTTGCTTCTTAATATGCTGTGATTGCGGCCACCGAGCTGCAAACGATTGTCTGAATGCGAACCACTTGCCCAACGTCTCATTCACACAGTCCTTCAGAGAGCAGAAACATAGCTGTCTCACGCGTGGCCGTGCGACTGACCGTGTGCAATCCAGGTGTGTGACCACTACACCATGGAGGGACGTCTTTTCTATTATATACTATTCCATCAACCGAGGAGGCTTATAAATGTGTCTTGGGAGCGACCAGCACCCACCAGATCTCTAGCTGGATTCATGAATTCGACACGGAACAAAAGTCATCATCCCAGTGACCAGCCAAAGACCAAAACGAGGCTACAAGCTCAAAAAAAAAAAAAACACTAGCCTATTACTTAGGTAGCTTAATACGATTTCCTAAAGCATGTGGCACGTATCACGACAATAGAAAAGTATACCAAGTCACGGCGGGTATTCCTTCTCCTAGCATTCATAATTTTTTTTGCTTCTCTTTTCAACTACCAAGATTACGCCCTCATTTCCTAATTGCAGAAAGTCATGAAAAAGCATACGGAGCTAGAGCAATGCAGAAAATTAGAAAACTCGATATACCGAGTTGTACGTCTCTGGAGCGGTGAATCTCCATGCCGCTCGGAGTCGGACGCGCTTGAAATGCAAACAGACTTACGAAACGAAACGAAACACCCAAGAATGATTGATGCAGTTGTTGCGAGGTTCGAGTCTAGCCTGAGTGATTTTCATTGGCTTGGGGTCCTGAGAGATGCTCTGTTCTTGATTATTGCTATTGTCATTTTGGTGTTTGTCTTGGTACATATCTGAGCAAGGTGCGCAAAGTACAAGATGGGTGCTGCTGTTTAAAACAACCCCCCCCC
>JMQE01001376.1:0-22759 GCA_000731825.1 Hypocrella siamensis | reverse complement strand
GGGGGGGGGGAGACGGGGCCAGGCGAGCCGACCAACGCAAGGCCCCAGAAAAGAAAGAAAGGCCAGGCTCAAGCCAGGACGAAACCAGAAATCTTCGCAGACTGACAATAGGCGCAATGGACAGGCAACGTGGTGACACGGCCAGCGACACGGCCAGCGACAAGGCTTGTGACGCTTCTATTTCCATTCCCATATTAAGCACCGTCCTGGACTTTCTAGGCTCTCGGCAATCGCCAGGTCGCTCTTGATGTCATCGTCTTACGCACAAGCAATCAAGCCATCCAACAATGCTACCGTGGGATCCCCTGCGACGAGGGCCCGTCCGTCGACGCGAGCCCGTCTGGAAAAGCGAGTCCGAGACCCTTTCATCAGCCTCGGCAGCATGGGGGCATGGCGCCCAGAGAAAACCGGTTCGTGCATGGTGGCGTTTTCGAGTCTCTCGATTCGGTCCATGCACGTGGCAGTCCGCCGCCAGCATGTCGATCAGGTGTCAGGCTGTTGTTGGCCAGCTACGCTACACAATACACTGACTAGGAAGGCCTTGTCCTTGTCCGCCTGACAGTGCTGGCTGAGCGGGAGTCTATGAGTTCCATCCCATCTCATTACCTCAACGTGGTGTGGCAAATGTTGTCAGCCCAGGGGATCGACTTATAACCCCACACTCTTTCTCCCAAGGACGTACCCAGGCGTACCCGGCCTTGTGGTCACGGTCCTTGGAGCCAGATGGCGATCTTCATATGAAATAGAGAGATTCGATTCAACGCGACTAGAAGGACAATCATCGAAATCTTGTTTCGACGGAGCAGTGACCTGAAACCAGGAATCTGGCCCGAACTAGTAACGCAGTGACAAAGTCGTCGCGTCAACCATTATCTTGGTGGCCCCAAAAGATATTCCTCCCGAACGGTCATCGCTACCAAGATCAACGCGCTCCGTCAATGACTATGGCAGGCCAACACCTGATCCGATGATGCAATCTTTCGAGAAGTGATACATGGCCCTCCTTCTGACACGACATTCGATTACTCGCTGGCATGCTCGGCGTAGAACCCTAGCAATACTTGTCGAGCGCCGATGGGATAAAACCCTACGCTGCTAATCAGGGGAAACTAAAACCAACAGTCTCTGTCGGCGTCCTGTCTCAAGGCGATGTTGGTGTTCGCGGTCCATACAAGACACCCAGGATACTCAGAGATGTTCCCCAATACTAAAGCAAAAACCCAGAGATCAATTCACAGTCTTGGAAAGCGATGCTAGACATTGCGTGCAATAGATGTCGTCTTCGGAACTCTGTTTCAATTGCGATTCCCACGGCACGAAAGGCAATCCAGACTTTTGCCCCTAATTCTTCATGCCGACATCGAGACAACTTCTCAACGGCGTCGAAAATGCCCAGAAAAGGGTCGAGTTGACCTGCCGGGACATGCAATCATGCTCGGGCTCCGTCTAGGTATGTTTGTCATGGAGGTGGAATGGTGATAGGCATTAGAGTTGCGTCGATACAGGTTACAATGTGCAGCTCTGGGACTGGCCCGGCGCTTCTAAAGTTTTGTTCAAGATGCGGAGGGAGGTCCTTTGGCGCGCTGAATGATCAACGTGCCACGACTCCGTCTTGATGGAAAAGGGTATCTCCTGTCTTCCTGGGGAGACATCGTAATAAGGAATGCTCCTCAACCGGGCGGTCCATCTTTACGCGTCCAAGCTGGGGGGGCTGGGAGCTAGACAGTCGCATCTCGTGTGAAGCGACTTGTCAAACTTTCAGCGTCCTAGGATCATCAGCCCAAGAATCTCACGCCAAGGCGCCCCGTAGAGCCTTACATTCTCTCGATGACGGCTGCGAAAAGTTGTCCAATCGCCAAGATTGGAGAGCGCAACCGGTGACGTTAGTAGCTTCTCAGCATCGGTTGATGCCCTATCATGGAAGTTGAATGAAACGATTGACGAGCGAATGACGACCTCGCCGTCAGTGAGCTGGCGCGGGCACTCGTCATCTGTTCCTTGCCGTCTCTCATGGGGAACGTCGAAGAAGTTTTTTGAGACCAACCACTTGAGGAGCTTCAGCACGGCGGAAAGACAGATCATAGAGTGCAAGAAAATCATGACGGCGATGAGCAATACTGTGCTGTGCACAGATCGTTCCCCGTTTGCCACAAGGCGTAATACTGGAGGTGCATTTTGTATCACGTCTCTGCCCAATTTCTCAACGCTGGAGGCAAAAAACTATGCTTTGGTCTACCACGCAGGTCCATCGCAGATCGCAGTAACTTTAACTCTGCTGCATCTGTAATATACACAAGCCGAAGAACTCAGGATTGCTTGTGACCTAGTGCAGACGATCGAATATGAAGCATCGCGACGTCATTGTGCATTACCGCCCGCACGCCGCGCCTTGGACCGTACCAAAACCGGAGTTCGGGCTAGAGTGGAACTCAATCTGCGATATCTGCAGGTCGATGACGTCGGGCGAAACCTCTCAAATGCTGCTCGACCACGTGCCGTGTCGTTACGACTCAGTCGTGGTGATGCTTCGCTCTGCCTGCATGAGATATGACTGACCTGTAGCGAGTCGACCGCCTCGCCTATCCTTCCGCGACTTCGTGAGGATCTTTTGGGTGATTCCCGAAGAGACGAAGACAAACGTGGATTTTGATCCGGTGTTGATGGCCCTTGCAGGAAGCGTCGTCAATCAGGCGTGAGGTTTTTAATACCTGAAACGCCAAGTAGCTCAAGTAGAATTGCGTCCCTCTTGTCTCGCGTCCATTTGACACCCGCTATAGGGCCTCAAACCTCCTGAAGGGCTTTAGAGACGATCGAATGAGGTGTGATGTCTGTATACCACCTGAGAACTGATTTCATCTGTCCACTTAGGTCAGTATTAAGACATGGTTCTTCGTAAAAAGAATGGTTGTGGGCTTCTTCATTAACGATGCCATAAAGCAACGAAAGCTAATTTACTGAAAGTCTTCTGCGGTAAAGAGCAAGTCCTGTCAATCCGTGATTCCCGAAGAAATTTTCCAAGTTCTGCCTCGCTACTGCTCTCTGTGCGGCACCTTTCCCCGTATTTTACTTTTTGCTGATACTTGTGATTTGGATCATGTAGAAGAATAAATTCTGAACAGCAATAGAGAGAACCGCATTTTCATAGCCGTCTCATTTGATTGGCGTTTCCCCCCGGGCCCGAAACAGTCCAGATCTACGTGCCATGAATCATGTGTTATGCAGATATGAACTCGAGGAAGGCCGCGTTCCGCAAAGTATTCCTGCTTGGAGCTGTCCATAAGAGTAGCCGCTTATAAGCAAGAGGATTGTCTACCACGTTGATGATGTTGAGCTTCAAAAGACCTTGATTTAGGGTATCCTCTCTATCGGCCATAAGCGGCTAATCTCGTGGGTTCTACAAGTATATTTCAAACGGATCCGGGTAGGAATCCTCGCTCTTCCTCGCCGCCGGCACTTAAGTTACGCTTCCCTAGTGTCAGCAGAAAAGCGACGATAGAGTGCGGGTATTTACGAAATCAGAGAAAGATCCCGGAGTGATTGTTGCCTCAGACCAAGTGAGGCTCGGTTATGGCTTCCCAAGATCACTAAGCCCTGTTTCGAGTCTCCAAATTAAGCAACCTTTCGGGAACAGGAGTAAATTGAAGACCTTGGGAGAAACATTCAGATCGTCTTGAATGGTCTGACTCGCAATAGAGACGCTTTTCTGAATGACAAAAGGTGATTGATCTTGTTCTGGTGGATCAAATTATTGCCTGGACAGGTCTGCCTGACCTTATCTATTGACGAGCGATTGCGGCTGAACAATCCTTGAAACTCAGATTAGTCTAGTCGGGCCGAAGACCTTGAAGCTGGAACATAGAATGAGGCTTTGTAGCTTTGCTCGCACGCTCCCGCGATCCTATCATGATGCCAACAATAGGACATGGGTCCATGGCTTAGACCATGAGGAAGAATAACAATCAGAACAAGATCCTCCTCTTTATACTCCTGCAGAGTACCTGCCAGCTAACTGCGGGGCTGCAGGGAAATAGTTCGCGGTATATAGGGACGAATTACGCATCAAGAAAAGTGACCAGTCGGCTTCGCCGTCTTTCTTGCCGTGACAGAATGTCACATTGGAAGCGGACACGATGAAAGGCTAAGTCAATGGCAAATCGTACGAGAAGGCATTTTGAATGACTGTTGGCACAATGCAGAATTGCCATAGATGCTTTGCTGTCGGGTTTTCACAGGAGTCATTTGGCGAGACGCCAGTCACATAATATCTTCTGATTAACGTCGATGCTTCTGACAAACAACTTTTTCATGATTCTCAACCCCTCGATCCTGCGGCTAGCGAGAATCTATTACAAGGTGACAGAAAGATGACGTCTCCAGCCTGTGACAGTCACATCAAAAACGGGCTCAGCCTCATTTCGGGCTGTCCGTTGGGCCCCATCTCATGGATGGGGCGTGGCCTGAGTATTGATCGCGATAAAAGCTCACGAGGTTACTTCTAGTGGGTCACAAATGTCCGTGATGACGCCTACATCTATCTGTCTCTCATGATGCGGCTGACATTCTGGCATTTTCGATGGCGATCATATAGCAACGTGTTCCTCCTTGTGGTAAGGGTCATAGAAGCATAAGCTTGTTCTGCTTAGTTCCTCATCGAGTTCTTCAATATGCCCGAGTCCCACGTGATGAACCATTCAATTGAAGAGGACGATAGACCTGATCCGTCCGTCTTTGATGAGGCTTCCCCGTGCTGCACGCCTCCCACGTCACCGCCATCCGAGCCAGGCCACTTTGACGACACGAACCCACGAGCGCTGCCCGCGAAGCGACAGGTCTTGGTACCGGACATGTTCTCATCAATCATGGCGGTGAAACCGTCTGTGAACGTGAATTATTCCACCGTCAAATCTCAGGCGGATTCGTGGGTCGCCAGGTATGAGAAATTCTTGGAGGGCAGGAGACGATCCGACATTGGCACGAGCAAATCAGGCTGAAGTCGCCGCAGAATAATCCAGGCAGACACGACGTGGGCTTCACGAAACTCGAAAGTAGATCTAGCCTATCTCTCGGCCGTCTGGGTACCATACTGCGACGAGGAGGCTCTGAGGCTCATGATTGACTGGAATCACTGGGTTAGTGGGCTCTGACTCACAGAAAGCTTATTGAAATCATGGCTGACCTTGAGACTCTTTGAACCAGGTGTTTCTCTTTGATGACCGTATGTATGACGTGCAACAAGCATTCATCTAGGGCGACTGCAAAATTGCATCGTGTTTTCGAGGAGAATGACTGACCGCGGTGATCGAGCACTAGGATTTGACGAGGGTTCTCTTAGCAACAATCTTCTCGCAGCACAGCAAGAGATTGACGTCGCCGTGGGGATAATGAACGAGACGCAGCCGCGCTATACATCCGAAGGAAATCCCGTCGAGTTCATGTTTCAGACAATCTGGGAACGAGTGAAGCAAGTATGATGACATTGACGCCCGCGCTATTGATCCGTTCGTTGACTCAGGATAGATTTGCTCGGAAGGTATGGCCGAGTAGAGCCCCATCAAGTTGCTTCAAAATCGAATTGCCAACGCTCTGATTCAGACATGCAGCAGCACTGGAAACACATGCACCGAAGGTACTTTGACGGAGTTTTGGACCAGGTACAGGCTGTCTGTGACGGACAAACATTCACTCGAAACGCGGATGAGTACATGCGCATCAGAAGGGGAGCCATTGGTGCGCTTCCGGCCATCGCTGTAGCTGAGTACGCTGTCCCTGAAAGTCATTTTCACTCATCATGCCATCATGCCCATCACGTTCGTTGCTTTCCGAGAATACGCTGCATTGTTGACTTGAGATTTGTAGAATAGCCCAGGGGGTGCACCTGACAACCGACGTCCTTGAGCATCCATCGCTACAGGAGTGCATGTGCATATCCACAGATCTTGTGATTCTAGTCAACGACATCATGTCCCTCAGAAAGGATATTGTGAGTTTTCATCCTGTGAGAGGACCAGCTTGATTCTTGCGTTTCTTATCATTGCCCCTGGTCCAGTCACTGGGAACTGAGCAAAACCTCATCATGCTTCTTCAACACCACGGCTTGTCCACTCAAGAAGCAGTCGACAGGCTGGGTCTCATGATAGATGACTGCTACGAGCGATGGCATGTCGCCCTGGCGAGCATGCCGACCTGGGGAGAGGAAGTTGATGGCCAGGTGCGTAGGTTTGTGGATTGCTGTCGAGACGTTGCCCTCGGCAATTTACACTGGAGGTACGTGCAAGCCAAAAGAAAAACCAAAAAAAAAAAAAAAAACTTGGTAGAATTCGCGTTAAGGCGAGAATAAACCCAGTTGACCACAATCACTAGTTTCAAGTCAAAAAGATACCTTGGTGATGAGGGAGACGTGGTATACGAGACTCGCATGTTGGATCTTTCAACTGGATCTGGTGAAGCTGATGACCTTGTCTCGTATGACATGTCTGACAGGACCATATGTAGTTAGATTCTTCACTTTGAACTAGTGACTTTAGTCTCTTTTGGCCATTAGCAGACATCCCAGATTTCGCAAAGTCGCTTGGCGGGGTTCAGTGGCTTCAGTGGCCATTGCAGAGAGTATTTTGGTTCCTCAGTCGGAAACTCTTTTTTTTTTTTCACGGCGCTGCTTCAACACATGTTTGTTGATAAACTCTTCGAACGTCGGCTAGTCTATAGACAAGGAGATATGCTCTTAATTTTAACAACGGTGAATCGAGTGTCATCATAGCTTCAGCCGTCTTATTGTGTGCGTGTCCAAGAGGCTAGACGCTGCCATCGACTCCGCATAATGCTTTCCAGGCGATTGAATCATTGACCAGCGCGGTGAGAATTTCCGTATCTACACGCACGTCACGACAGACTCACAGCTTTCTAACATGATCCGGAGTCGCAATTAAGTCTACGCCCAAAAGGAGTGTCCCAGCCCTGCATACTGGACCTTGGGTCTGGCTCACTGCACTACTTGAAGGACGACGTCCCTGTCCGCCGAGCTTTGTTTGCCGGAGGCGGGCCGCCTCCATACCGCATGGTACTTGAGGATCTCATTGAAAGCTAGGCGGATGTACTCCCATCCTAACCTATGGCGTTCATGAATGGAGGCACCACTTAAAACTTGTCTAATTAAATAATCGCCCGAGTAGAGCTCCAAAAGCCTCACTAGATGCGAAACTCGGACCCAGAGCGTAACACTGAAGTTATACTCGTCACAGTTTCCAGCTAGGACACGCCGCCGATGGGGGTACATTCCATGACGTAGTGAGTACCGAGGAAGATTTCAAAACAAATGCATAACTCGGGACATGCCAAGGAATATTGTGAGGTCCAAGGATTGCCAGGCCCTTAGAATTCGGCATGGCCGGTTGGACTAGACGCAGCTGGAAACTCTGCGTCTTTGCAGGTGGGCTTGTTGGGCAGACTGAGGAGATGAATGCCATAATCTACATGCGGCTGGATCCTAATCTCTTGTAAAAAACAGGAAAGAGAGAGAGTAATGAGTAAAGAAAAAAGAACATCAACAAATAAAATCAAAAGGAAAAAAGAGGAGGAGAGAGACGGATTCAGGGGTAAGAGAGCAGTAAGAAAGATTACATCAACATTTAGCCAGGTCAAGCACGCAGCAAGCTGATCTCGACCAAAAGATTCAAGAAAGGAAGATATTTCCAGTAATCAAGGATTTGTGGTTCTTGAGACTCAGGTGCTGAAACTTCCTCATGGACCGGCTGGTACCGGTGGCTTAACATCAAGTGCGATTTCTAACGAGACCATGAACAATTAGACTGTGCACTCGTGATTCGTGCTACAAAGGGACAAAATCACTTCAACTTGCAATAAATGTGTCGTGAGCCGTGCAAAACACTTGAGTAGGGCTCCATTTCTATCGTCATCGTGGCCGGATGATGCTGATTTCACAAACAAGTAAATTGGAAAAAACGCCATGGGTCACGAGACGTGAGAAATCATGTCAAGCGGAGTGTGATAGATATCTACGTCATCTTGACCTAGGAATAGGTACACATGGACGTACTATCAAGGTACATCACCGGGGGATGCATGAATCAGGATGTTGACCCGAGTTGCGATGTTGATAACCAATTCACCAATACTCTCTCTGTACTTTACGGACATAAGGCAGATTGAGCCGTTCCCCGGCCCTGGCCGTTTTTGCAGATCAGACTTTTCCCTATAAGTTACTTCTTCGGTCCAGCGGGCCGCGCTTGGATGAGACAGACAACTTGTCGCTTGCTCCGGAATAAACAGCTGGCGCAGCCCAGAATCCAGTCCATTGACATGTCCTTCGTCTCGCGCTCATCGCTCACCCTTTCAGCTATCTGGTCGGTATGCCGATCGCAACAGGAGGGAGAGTTTGAATGGCCCTGGCGATTCGCGTATCACCGGTGCGCAGATCATCGAGGACGAAGGCCTTGTCAATGCCTGGACCGACAAAGTAGTGCTCATTACAGTTGTTTCAGCTGGCATCGGGGTAAAGACTGTCCACGCCCTGGCGAGAACAGGCGCCATCATTTACGGAACAGCGAGAAACGTGAAAAAGGCCAATGAAGCTCTAGGGTTTCAGGAGCCCAAACCTCCAAAAGCATTCCGAGACGGATATGAATGCGGCTATGGAAGACCCAAGGATGCAGAAATACGCATCGTCTCTAGAGCAGGTCTGTGCCACCAGTGTCTGTGGTGCCGTATCAAAGGAACTCGAGGGCAAAGGCGCTCTGTACTTGGAAGGAGCCTCCATCTCGGGGCAGCAAGCTCCTCCCGATGGCGATGCAATGCAATTGAGTCTGGCTTCGCGCCGTGGGCCCACGACGAGGAAAAGGAGATGCAGCTCTGGGAGCTGAGCAAGATTATGGCCAGAGTGCGGCATAAGTGACTGGGAGCATGGTTCTTCTATGTAGGGCGTTGCGGCCAATTGCCTGGATCAGCCGCATTCTCTTCGAGCCCAAGCCTTCAATCTTGTCATCGCAAGGGAGTAAAATGATCAACTGACACGCGTCGACACATAGTCGTCACTTTCACCGCGTTGACAGGACACATATTTTGTGCGCATGTGCTCGAGTAATTCCGTGCGAATGCAATCCCTGTCTGTCGCCTCTCCAGCCATTGCCACACTCACGTATCTTCCTCGCGGCCTTTTTTTTCTATGAGACCAGTCAATCCCAAATGTGTTTACCTCTAAAAGGGTGAGCGGTATCGGGTCAGGCTCCAAATGAGTTTTTCCTCACGGGTCTGTGACTGACGGTGACTGACGCAGAAGATACGTCATCATGGTTTGAGCTGTTCCCGTTCTCTATACCAATCTTGCAAAGTATTCGCCTTTAAATGTCCAGCAATCGCTGGCTGACTAGATCGGTTTGCGTTCCATGAACATACAGAGTGACACAATGCATGAATGGCACTTCGCCCTCTGCCCAAGATTTGAGCAATTTGCTGAGTGCGTAGAGTAGCTGTCCGCAGCGCCAAGTAACGTAGCATCAGGAATGTCAGTATTGCAACGGCCAGCGAAGAGACAGTCATGCAGGCTGACAAGGCAGGCTGACAGTGCAGGGCGAATTTTTGATCATGTCCCTACCGCGCTTGCCGCGTCAATGGCGGGGTCCGGGAAAGCCAGGCGCAGCCCTATGAGGCATTTGTCGGGGTATGACGAGAGTTAAAATCACGGCCAAGGCGAATGCTGGCATCCATCATTTTCACATCATTGGCGAGATGTTTCCCGTACACGCAAATATGGCAGTCACACGGAGCACCACGTGGATATCGCCAGAGCCAAACAACGGCTGTGGAGTATCTTTTTATCCGTATTTGCTCATCACCTCCCTGTCAAAAGTCTGCCTCTCCCCGTCAAGAAGAAGGGATAGCTGCCATACATTCCACATACATATACATTTACACACGTTATCTCCTCGCGAGCCGAAAAAAGCCTCTCCACAATGTCCCTCACATCTGGCCTGCGACGTGCGGCAGCGGCAGCGGCACGACAGCCCCATGCTCTCCGTGCCTTCCACACCACTCCTCGCGCCTTGGTCAAAGTAGGCCAGGACGTCCCCAACTTTGGCGGCCTCATGGAGAACTCACCCGGATCCACGGTCAACCTGGCAGAAGAGTTCAAGGCCTCCGACGGGTACATCATTGGCGTTCCTGGAGCCTTTACCGGCACTTGCTCCAGCTTGCACGTGCCGTCATACCTGAAGCACCCTGGCTTGAAGAAGGCGGGTCGGGTGTTTGTTGTTTCTGTCAATGATCCCTTTGTGTATGTGGTTTTCCTGGCTGATGTCGATGACTTGCGTGACCCAGTCTCGAGCTCTGAGCTGAGCACATCGTATTGACTCTTCGATTTTTTCTTTTTCTTTTTTGCTGGTTTTTAGTATGAAAGCTTGGGCCGAGCAACTTGATCCCGCTGGGGACACTAGCGTAGGCACATCCCGCTTCCCCAACGCATTGCTTCACTCTTCGGTGTGAGGTGCTGACGTCGTCGCATAGATTCGTTTCCTGGCAGATCCTTCGGCTGGATTTACTAAAGCCCTGGATCTTGGATTCGACGGTTCGGCCATTTTCGGAGGCGTACGCAGCAAGCGCTACGCGCTCAAAATCGAGGACGGCAAGGTGTCGAAGACGTTCATTGAGCCCGACGGAACCGGTGCTGATGGTATGATTTGCATGCACCTAAGCAAGCTGTGAAACTTAGACGAGGTGGCGCTGATCCGTTCCTAGTATCCATGGCTGAAAAGGTCCTTGGATAGAACTATTACCAACAAGGTGGGGAGGGACAACTTAGCTGGGTGCTTTTCTCTCCACTTTACTTTAAACTCTCTTTCCTTCTTGATCTTTATCAGTTTGCTTTTTCTTCTTCTTCGACATTCCTCTTCTACTATGCGTTGCTGAGATGGCATGTCTTGTGCTGGATTTGTTTGGGCAGGTGCGTAGACCTCTCCACAGACGCCTCTCGTTACCAACCTGGAGTTAGGCGGGTATGCGGGTAGGCAGCCAGGCTGGCAGGCAGGCAGCAGCGCTAGCGCATTCGTCTTCACTTGGTTGAAAGCGCTGGTTGGATTTCGTAAGCGAACAGCCATCCATGGCGACATCAAACCAACAACAACACAAAGTCGCTCCGAGTTGTGCCCCACTTGCCCTCATCTCGCCATTTCGGTGGACAGGGTCAGCTCAGCTGGTCCAACCCGAGGATCATCCGCCGCGACAGCGGATTGCTCGGTGTTCTAAGCCGCTGTTAGCGCCGCCTTTGGGTGTCGAAGCCAGCTGACATGACGGTCACTCCGTGACATTAGCAATTCCCCCTCCGGCCTCCAGTTCACCCCTTTTGCCAAACAAAGCCAAGATAGATAGATACATACTACCTGCCTGAGCTTTGCCCACTGCGCCTGGTACTGGGTGCAAATCTGATTGCGGCCTGGTGTTTTCCTGTTGCTTCTTTTCTCTCTGCTGTTGCCCTGGAGTTACTTTTTTTTTATTTTTTTTATTTCAATCTTTCTCACATTGCTCACGCGCCTTGCCATTTCTCGCTCCTGATTCCCGAGCCTCATCGTCGTTGCGGGCCGCCCCTCATTCCGGGTTACATTGTAGTTGCACACGTCCGCCTCTCCTTCCTGTCGCCTTGTTGCTCGTCGACGCACACGCACACGCTTTGCCCGCCCTTCGACCGACCTGTGCCTCTCTGTACTTACTGAGCCGCCAAGATTCCTCCTTACACGAGAAAAAGAAAGGCTGCTGAGGCGACGATATCTTCTCAACCTCCCGTCGCTCCTCTGAAAAAAAGACTCGTCGCCTCAGCCGCTGAACCCCCCGCCAACCTTCCGGCCAACCCCCCAACGCCAGTCACGACGGCCAGCCTCGACATGGACTCTGAGGAGGAATACATGTCCGCCATGTCGAGCGACGACGAGATGCTGCCTGAGTACAGTGCTGATGAGTTATCCGCGGACGAAGGTTTGCTCTCCCTGTCATCCTCCTGGGTTCACTTGAAGATTCCAAACTTAGCCTGTTCTTGCAGATTTCGAGGACGACTTCGATGAGCCAGATCCCGACTTTGGTTTGTCTTCCAAAGACCTGGGCAAGACGAAGCAGCCCGCACACATTGTATCCTTCAAGGTCCACGTGCCGTCCGACATTCATCGCCAGCAGAACGATATGATCAACGAGGTGAACATGATACTAGACATGCGTAAGGAAGACGCTGCCATCATGCTTCGACATTTCCGATGGAACAAGGAACGCTTGCTGGAAGACTACATGGATCGGTCGGAAAAGGTCCTCGAGGCTGCCGGCTTGAGCAGCAGCTCATCCGCCCCGCCCAAGCTCGAGGCTGTTCCTGGCTTCGTATGTGACATATGCTGCGAGGATGAGGCAGGCCTGCAGACCTTTGCCCTGCGGTGCGGCCATCGGTACTGCGTTGACTGCTATCGCCAGTACTTGACACAGAAGATCAAGGGCGAAGGGGAAGCCGCAAGGATCCAATGCCCTTCCGACGGATGTAGCCGCATCCTTGATTCCCAGTCCCTGGATCTACTAGTCACCCCCGAGCTGACGGGGCGATATCATGATCTTCTCAGCAGAACGTATGTCGAGGACAAGGACATATTTAAGTGGTGTCCTGCTCCGGACTGCCCCAACGTCATCGAGTGCGGCATCAAGAAGAAGGATATGGGCAGGACGGTCCCCTCGGTCGAGTGCCTGTGCGGACAAAGATTTTGCTTCGGCTGCTCCCACCCTGATCATCAACCCGCGCCGTGCGAACTTGTCAATAGATGGCTCAAAAAGTGCGCCGATGATTCCGAGACGGCCAACTGGATATCGGCCAACACGAAAGAGTGCCCCAAGTGCAGCTCAACGATCGAGAAGAATGGCGGATGCAATCATATGACGTGCAGAAAGTGCAAGTACGAGTTCTGTTGGATGTGCATGGGTCTCTGGTCAGAGCACGGCACGAGCTGGTACAACTGCAACCGCTTTCAGGAGAAGAGCGGATCAGACGCCCGAGATGCGCAGGCCAAGTCCCGGACGTCCCTGGAGCGCTATCTGCATTACTACAACCGCTACGCAAACCACGAGCAGTCTGCGAGGCTGGACAGGGACGTCGCGCAAAAGACGGAGAAGAAGATGATCCAGCTGCAGACCACCTCTGGCATGTCGTGGATTGAGGTGCAGTACCTCCACTCGGCTTCCCAAGCCCTCCAGACCTGCCGACAGACGCTCAAGTGGACGTACGCCTTTGCATTTTATCTCGCCAGGAACAACCTCACGGAAATTTTCGAAGACAATCAGAAGGACCTCGAGATGGCCGTCGAGAACCTCTCCGAGATGTTTGAGAAGCCCATTCAAGAGCTGTCGGACGCCAAGCTCAAGGTGGACATTATGGACAAGACGTCGTACTGTAACAAGCGCCGTGTCATTTTGCTCGAAGACACGGCTGAAAACCTTGTCAAGTGTAAGCAATGGAGAAATCTCCTTCACTTTTGAGGGGCAGGATCGATGATCAATGACTGAAAAAACTATTTTAGCGCGATGGACCTTCAACGCAAACTTCTCCAGCTTAGCATCCACATCTGCTTCTCGGCGTTGACATCAACCGTCATACCCATCGCTCCGGATAAGATGTCTACTAACAAACATCAGGGTTCTTCTCTCTTTTTGTTTTCCCTGTCCACCAATCCGCACTTTCACCATGACACGCGACGATATGAGGGAACAGCCCGTTATTTTCATGACGGTTTCAACAACGAAACCCAGCAAATGTAACTCATGTGCATTCCTGCATCACGCGAGTGCCGGCAATGCGCTCTCCTATCCGTCTGCCTCTGGACATCAATGTACATGCCTGTCCCCCACCCGTATACAAACTCTCATCCTCCCTTATCCTTTTCAAGACAGACTCTCCCCACGACCTTTATTTTCACTTCTCCTTCTCCCCATCGGCATAACTAGGAGAACCAGGCCGGGCGGAGCATTTCGTCAGCTCAGCCGGATTCACAGCATGGCTGAATTTTTTTTCTTCCTTTCTCCTGTCAAAGTCCCGGGCCTAGCCTTCTTTCTCGTTCCTTTCGATATTTTCTTCAATTCTCTTGATTCGTCTGGACCGTGGCTGCATTGTCAGGGCAGGAGGAGGACGCAGATGGTGGCCGTGGAATTTTATCGGAGCAATGATGTGGCATCCTGTATGGCGAAGGTTTTCTTTCCTTTTTTTTTTTTTTTTTTTGGAAGCTAGAAATGGATCACAGGGCGCATTTGGTTCGTCCTTTTAAGGGACATTGTTCGAGTCGTTTGGCCCGTGCTACGTGATTTATCTGGTCATCCTACACGCTAGCATCACTAGATATTGCATGCAAGATAATCATCATTGGCCCCTTCATCGACGTGGAAAGGTGTGAACCTGTGTGCGTGCGCGTACGTATGGCGTAAACATCCAAAAAGTACACATATTCAAAGTTATCAATTACGTACTAGCACTAGTCCGCAAGACTATTTTCTGCTTTTCGTTCTCTCAATGCCATCAAACAGACTCTGTTGCGCCGTCACTGCTATGTTTGTTCATCAACAAGGAAAAAGTTGTCAGCCAACAATCGCGTCCAACATCACCAATTCTGACAAGTGTGCGCGCTTCGCCATTACTTGCCCCCCAACCAAGTAAATGCAAATCGGCACAGGCCTAGACCCCTACACAAAAAGTCCCAAGTCTCAGTTCGAAAATAATCAAGAAAACATAAATCGCGACAGACTAGGCTTCTTTGGCGGCACGTCGACCTCATCTTCGACTTCCCCGTCGCTACCAGGGAGCATCTGGTCTTCGCTTCCTCCGCCGGCCTCGTTCAGAGCTTCGAACTCCTTCACGTCAACCTTGGGCAGGGGCACAAAGCATGGATTGATCGGCAAAGCCTTCATTCCTCGTGTCGCGTTCTTTTGTGGCTTTGCTTTGGCCATTTGAGGGGACGCCACCACATTGCCGGCGGCGCGGTTTCCGAGCCTTTGAAGTGGTGTGAGCCTCGAGGCCGCCGTCGATGGTGCTGTAGATGGAGTTGGCGCCGTGCTGAATACGGATGACTGATACGACAAGGAGGAAGCAGGAGTAGCGGACGGCCGGGATGAGAACTTAAATCGACTCAGGCTCCCGGCACGCAACGGCGTCAGTGGCTGCGGCTTTGGCTTCAGAGCGCCTCGGGGAGGCATCATGGTGCCTGTTTGGGAGCCCTTGGGCTCATCTCCCGTTGCGGACGAATCATTAACGTCTGTACTTTGGCTCATCCTTTGGCTGGCAGCCTGGCTCGTCGTCTCGTTGCCCGCCTCCTCATCTTCCCGAGCTTGGGCCGACGGACTCTGCTCTAATGGTTTTGAATCATCGTTGAAGACAGAAATGGATTTGTCGCCCTTGCCGGTCGATCCCCATCCTTCCAAATCAGGCAAATCACGCAAGCTATCCTCGATCGAGTCGTCTGAAAACAAAAATGCTTCCTTCTTTGATCTGGGTGAAGTCTTGATGCCCTTGCCCAGCGGAAAGAATTTGCTCGTCTTGGGTGACCAATCCTCATCCGCCTCGTCACAGAGGCGTGCCTTTTTCTTTGGCCTATAATTTTGCGTTTCACGCTCAGCTGCCAATGGTTTTGATGAAAGGCTGGTGTCATCGAGGGCTTTGTTCGGACGAGAACAGCTTGTCATTCGCGCAAGCATGGTTGCAATAGGCTCTGTGCGTCTCCGTTGAAGTCGAGGGGAGGTACGGGTTGGCACAGAATTTGGCCTCCGTGGCGTAGATGCAGGAGCAGGACCACCAGCTGCTTGGCCCGAATTTTCGACATATGGTCGCGGCAAGGGAAAGACGCGCGGGACCACCACCCCATCGTTGATCTGCGTCGCCCTCTGGGGATTGGCTGAGAAGCAATTGGGATCCATTTCACCCATGGGTATTCGGCTGGGTCCCTGAAGGTAAGAGGTAATGGGCTTCCGCGGAGGTCGAGCCATGCGTGTAGAGGGAGCCGTTTGAGAATGCCTCCTCTTTGAGGGTGTTGTCACAATCTTGATGGGTGACTTGGTGATGGGGTTGACGTCACCAGCAGCAATAGCCCTGGCAAGTTCTGATTCAACGTGAGCGCCGATAAAGGGCATTTCCTCGGCGGTTCGGGAACCATCCAGCTCGCTCAGATGAACCAGTTCCTGCTTCTTAGGGCAGAACACCCATTGGTGCAAGAAAGTTAATTCCGCCTGATAGAACTGGTTCAGATAGTTCTCGGATACACGTTTCCCTTCGAATTGGAGCTGGCGGACGACTCGTTCCGGGCTCTTGCACTTCCTGAGCATACGGTACGCCGTTTTCAATCCTACGCCGGGCAGGCTGCTGAGGTAGTCGCAACCGCTCATGATGGCCATTCGTCTGAAATCCGAGTCGGTCCAGCCGGTCAGGGATACTTCGCGGCAAGCACAGAAGTCGCGGCGATTGATTTCGATGCAGTTGCCGTATTGGTCGAGTTTGGTCAATAGTCGCTTGGCGCCAAAGACCAGAAGGTCAGAATCATCTGACAGAATGCCATGGACCAGTCCTTGGCGTTCCAGATACACGAGCTGCGCGTCTGCTTCATAAGGAGCCACGACGTAGGGAATGTCCATATCTTTGAGCTGTTGGATGACAGTCGATGCCATTTCGGGAGTTATGTCGATGCACTTCTGGAACTCATGAGTGGCCTGGGCAGTCTTGCCGGCTTTGAGTAACTCATTCGCAAGTCTCTTCGTTTCTTCTCGCTTCCGAGCTCGTGAATCCTCGGTGGCTGCCTTGCTAGGTAGATAATCACCGTCGAATACCATGTACGGGGTGACGCCGAAATGCTGCAACATGCGCACACGATGCATGGCGGCGTTGACATATCTGCAAGCTGATGAGTTCCACTTCACCATGACCTGGGATTGTGAATGAGTCGGGAATTACCTTTTCGTGGGTTTGCCCTGGCCTAGCTCCAAGGCACAGGAGTATGCGGCTCGATGGAGCCATCCATACGCGTCGACTCCGAGAGTCTCGCCATCGCACTTCTTGAGCTCCGTTGGACGTTGAATGGACTTCAGCAGTGGCAGGAGCCCTAGTGAAGGTCAATCAGCAAGGGAAGAAATGAAAGTCAAGGAGGTGAATGTTAGACAAACCTGACACGCCCATGTTTACGGGTCACAACAGCAAGTGCAGGCTGACGATGGCAAATGTTGTTGTCCCACACGCCTTCAAATGATATTGTTATTTGGTTGAACTCATAAGAAAACAGGGGATGCGGCTGCTTAAACTAGCAGCCTTCGAGCTCAAGCTTTAGCTTCAAGAGAAACGCGTCAATTATTCTGGATATTCAAGTCACAAGCGAGATAGGTCGAAGAGCCAAGGCGACTAGATGAACCAGGGGTGCGCGACGCGCAGAAGTGGCGTGTGAATAGACGAAGACGCGTACGAAACCGAAATCAGACACAGTCAGATGGCGAAGCAGATTCGGTCGAGCTCTCGTCACGAGCAGAGCAAGGCAATTTTCGGGAAGGGAAGAGGACGAGCTCTCGATGTTTGGGCAAATATTGAACGCGGCTGCCTGACGTTGGAAAGACTGCACGACACGAAGGGCAGGGGCAGGGAGAGGCAGGGATTGTAAGGCGCTGTGGGCGTTTGTCCAGTAGAAGCTATAGTGATCTATGCCCTGCAGCAGACTCTAGTCAGGCGATTCTCCAGACCTACAACCACTATTGTCGGCATGCATTTACTGCACGTGCCCGTGGCACCTACACTATTTTGGGTTGCACTTCGCACCATTTCAATATTATTTATTTTTTGTAACATCTTGTCATCAACAACCAAAAAAGTCGCAGAGAAAGGCAAGAAAAAGGGAAGTCGATCTCCCTCATTGACGAGAACCAGTGTAAACCTGGAAGCAGCTGGACGCGTTGACGATCATGGTGATCGTCGCGATAGGCTTTCCTTAATCATGTGTCCGGGTACTCCCTCCTGTGCCTTTAGGGGCACGCGCTCTCCGGCCAGGTGGGCACAATACTGCATCAGTGCCCGAAGCGGCCTAGTTCCCGCGCCGCGCAAGTGGAGCCCTCGCCCTGACTACTGTATGTTGCCCCATATATCTGGAAATCCCTTCCTCACGCTCAAGACATCGTGCTGCACTGTGAAGACGTTCCGTCCCAAATTCACCCACGGCTCAGAGAGCAAGATGCCCAGCTCATTGCAAAAGACGCGCAAGCAGATTGCAAAGAAGCGCAATGGCGAGGTAAATGCTCTTCACGCAAAGTCCAGAGATTCGCTGCGACTGCACAGGGCCGGTGTTCGAGACGAGAGGTTAGGGAAGCTCGCCGCAGCAAGAAGCAAGAAGGAGCAACCGATCTGTATGCGTTCTTTCCAGCCATTCGTCGCCTCTCGAATCATAATTAACATGCTTACGACTTAGTTGATCGAGTTCTTTTCTTCCAGGAGCAATTGGCTGAAAAGGATAATGAGCCCCTGGACCTGGAGACTGTCCAATCCTTGATCCAGAAGTAAATTGAGAGCCTGTCAATTCCTTTCCAACATTGATAGTCCGGACACAAGGCGCTGACTCTGTCAGATTTACTCGTAGTTTCGATGAGGAGTACGATGCCCTCAGAAAAGCTCGTAGGCCGGGGCGCCCGGCCAACGCAAAAGAGGACCTGTTAAAGATGAAAATCGCGGCTCTTGAGACTGAGTACAAGAACGGTTTCGGTAAGCTTCGAAGTATTCAATGATTTCTTTCGAGAAACTTCGAGATCAGCTGACGTTCCCTCAAGTCCTTCCCGATATGATGTCGTCTGAAAAGGCGAAGCTACTGGAGAAATGGAAGGGCGAATGGGCCTACCTGACGACATTATCCTGGGTCAAGGTGTCAAGTGGCGGCCATGTTCGGCCTGCCGAATTTCCTTCGAAAGGCATCAGTTGAGGATTGACCTCCGCATTGTCAACAAAGATGTCGATGCAGTATTCGTATGACCCAAGATCGTGTCCTTGGCTCAGTGCGGCTGTGAAATGCACGATTCTGACAGGTCAAAAACGGCGACAGCCTCCTCGAAATGCATTCGAGGTTATTGATCCGGTCACTCAGAAAGGAGAGGAATGTTCCACTTACCTGCGACGAACCTCTTGGTTCGCGCTCCGACAAGATCAGCTCATCGCGGCTCGGGCAGGTCCAAGACCGACAAAAGCGGTGGCCAGGACAGATTTTCTCGCTTCGACTTGTGAAGCAGAGGTAAAAACAAGACTTCAGCTGATCGATGCCTCGGAACATTTGGGTATCTCAGGATAGCGAAGGATTTTGTCTGCGGACAGCCTGCACTTTTGGACATTTATTGGAGCTGAGACGAGAATGCTTCGACAAGCATTCCACGCATATATAGCTCTGCTCGTGCAAACTTGCTTCATTACCAGATATAGCTATATACCATCCATTGATCGATCAATACAAAATTCACTGTTCAGAAAGTTCTTTGTGCTTGCGATATTTTGACATAATCAAAGTAAAGTTCCCATTCAATGTGTTGCCGCATCACGTGCGCCCGTGGACCCTGTCTATAGAGCCACGCCGCGCTAGCTACCTTGCACACCAATTTTGGAGCTCGTCAGGGATTTCTCAAAAAAATTTCAAGCAGCTTCCAGACATCGTTTGCTACATCTTCAACAACACCGCACTTCATCACGCAGACACAATGCTCTCCATACGAAGTTTCGCGCGGTCCGCCCCTCGGGCCATGTCCCGTCTGACCAGGGTCTCCTCGATGCGCTCCGGCATCTCCCATCCCAGCACCTTTGTCAAGGCAAATCGTATCAGCGCCTTGCGACCATCAGCATGCGCCGCCTTTTCAACAACCATCAGCCGCCGTGCCGCCGACGGAGAAACCGACGACGAGCTCTCCGCCAAGCTTGAAGCAGAGATACAAATCGAGGAAGACATGAAAGCCCAAGAGCAGCAGCCCGCCAGCATCAAGGACTTTCTAGACAACAGCCCCTTTGAGCTGATTGACAACGAGGGCCAAGAAGTCGTCAAGCTTGTTCGCTCATTTGGCGACGAAAAGTACGCTCTCCCCTGATCCTATTGGCTCTGAATCCTCCTCATCATCAGACACATCACGGAAAGATGCTCACCTTTCCTCATCCGTCCAGAATCACCGTCAGCTTCTCCATCGCCGACATCACCAACTACGACCCATACTCTGAGGACGCTGCACTGGAAGACGAAGAGCTCGACGACGCCCAGTCCTCGAACAAGCATGGCAGTGCCTCTGGCCGGACCGAAGACGACGTTGACGAAGCAGATGAAGAAGTCGACGACGACGAGGCCGCCGCTGCGCCTATCAATCTGTCCATCGTAGTCGAGAAGCCCGGCAAGACAGCTGGCGCCTTGAATATCGACGCCACCGCCCAGGACGGGAACATTGTCGTTGAAAACATGTTCTTTTACGAAGACGCGAAAGTTGCCAAGGTCGACAACCCCGAGTCTGCCCAGAAGCGCGCTGACGTCTATCCTGGTCCTCCCTTTGGCAGCCTCGACGAGGACCTGCAGGTCCTCATGGAGCGCTTCCTCGAGGAGCGCGGCATCACCCAGGCCCTGGCCGTCTTTGTGCCCGACTACGTTGATGTCAAGGAGCAGAGGGAGTACCTGCGGTGGTTGGGCAACGTCAAGGCCTTTGTCGATGCCTGAGGTGGAGAATGAGTAACGATACCACAAACATGTACTACTTGTTATGTAGTCCGCATCTTGCCACTACCTTGACGTGATCGCACACGTGAGAGGAGCTTACTGTCCTTTCAATTTTCTTATGGTGTTGACTTTTTTTGGTGAACGTGTGCGGCCTTGTTTCTTTTTTTTTCTCTTTCTTATCCCACTGAGGGTCAGGCCCGGAAGGGGCGTGTACACATGCGGCAATTGATATCATCGTGTAATATTAGTAGCAACTAATCAACTTGTACAAAGATTGAAATATATCCCCATTTTGTGGCAGATTCTGGAAAACTTGCCAAGCACTAGTCCAGACTAGTCCATGTCGAGGCATCATGTTCAAAGATTGATCTTGACTGCTGGTCAGTGAACTATGGAAAAAAAAGAAACGAAAGTATATATCGACTCGTTGGAAGGTGAAGTTGCTGCGCGAATCACGCCCGCGTCATTGCGAGTTGAGAGAAAGCAAAATAGACGCAAAATCTTCACCGCCGCAATGCTGTGCATCAATAGAGCTGCCTGTGAAGGCTGGATACGTGAGATGGTAGTCACCACTTCTTAAACAAGGGAGAAGAGCTGATCCGGGGATAAACAAGAGACAAGAAAGAAGTTAAAATAAGGAACCATGACCCCTAACGCGAGACTCCAAAAAAAAAACAGATAGGCGTGGCGTGTCTCGCAAGGGGTGGTCCCCTTGAAAATGCGGGAGACAATGTAGTGCTGATCCAATTGTCGATGTAGAATGAAACGTAGCATCAACCTGTAGGGTGATGATTAGTCCATCAATTTCCGTATATCTGGCTCTGTAAAGGAGTCATAGGAAAGGCGGCAGGGCTGACGGCATACTAGACAATATCCTTCATGGACCATTCCCCCTTCTGCGCCCGCTCTAAAACTTGCTTGCCCTTCTCCGTTAATCCGGGCTTTCCCCCATTGCCGACAACGTGTTCGAAGAAAACAGGATGCCAAGTCTCTCCGGTCTTCTCCCTCTCGCGTGCCTTTTCACGTTGTTTTTCTTCCAAATCGACTTTGATTTCGGTGGCTTTGGAGAACTGCTTTGAGAGTATTGCCTTGGTGACGCCTCCCCATAAGGTGAGGGATTCATTGGGCAGTTGTTGGTCCTCGGGCGGGACAATTTTTGGCGCCACGGAGAGAGGGCCAATATCGATGATCGTATACTGCTGTTCGGGAGGTACGGATTTCTGAGGATTCAGTGTGAGTTGGTTGGAAATTCAAATATACAGGTGCTCAAGGAAGTCTCCTTACTACTGGCTTGGAGCCCATGGTGAAAACGACCTTTTCGCGCCATGGACCACTCAATCGAGCGAGAACGTCCTCGTCGGGTACATCTTGGACGCGAGTTTTGTTGTCGTTGGCGGGATCATAGCGGAAAACGACGCCGTCAATCTTGTTCGTGCTTCTGCCCAGCCAGCCCTCGTCTACGTAATGGAGAATAGCTTTAATCTTGGTCTCTGGGCAGCTGATATAGGCCATTTCACTGACAGACACGCTGAGTGAGCCGCGAAGAATACCGCCAAGATGGGCAGCAGGATGTGTGAGCTGGTATGTTTCGCCACCAAACTTGTCCAAGGAGATGAATATGCCCATGTTGTGCTCGCCAGGAAGGACCTTGACGGACGTGCCGGTGAATTTAGCTGTAATTTGGTCGAAACCTCGTGCAGTAAGACCTCTCTCTGGACAAGTTATGTGGAAGGCGCTGACTGGGGGATGATGAGACGTTTGTTCAGTCAAATATGATATTCGGATCGGCTTCTGATCTGGTGTCGAGATGTCGTGCTGGGGTACTGATAAGGACACGCTGGAACCGTTCTTGCTGGTTTTGGTGGGAATCTGCAAGCTCTGTATGGATCCTTTGTCTGAGCCGGAGCCAGAGCCGGAGCCGGAGCCGGAGCCGTTTAGCTCTGCGGTTTCAATTCTAGGTGCATTGTCTTCGGCTTCCCAGTTACACTGCCGAGAAAACCTGTGATCAGCGCGTTGACTTCCCGAGACCTGTCCAGCGGCTACTACGAGTGGGG
>JMQE01001375.1:0-22794 GCA_000731825.1 Hypocrella siamensis | reverse complement strand
AAAAAAAAAAAAAAAAAAAAAAAAAAAAGTCCAAAGAAAAGTCCTAGACGATGTCAAGAGGCAATTTAAGGCCGCAAATGGATTGCTGCTGCGCTCGAGACGAATCAGTCTCGTTCAAACCAATGAAGCACCGGGGCCAAACGGGGCGATGCCCTGGCTACCATCAAGTGTGCTGCTGCACCATGACCAATTCCTCTCGTTTGTGTTTGGAGGCACGGCACACAGCAGATGAACGCGGTGTAATGTATTTGGGCCAATATACACATGTACAGATGTATATGTACGTAGGAACAAACCCAACATACACCAAGGATGCTAAGCATTCGCCATGAATCAAACACTCGGTCTGCTAAGACTCGGCCCTTGACTGCATCTCTTCTTCCCATTTCCCATCAATAGGCTACGAAAAGACCTCGTGGTTGGCCAGCAGCTGCTCCCATTGGAGCCATTCGGCGGGATCCGTCTCCAATGATAACAGAGTTGGGAGATTTATTCCGCCAATCGTGGTCGACGACGTGTCCGGGAACGTGTCCGGAGACGTGTCCTGTGGATGAGCGCTGTGCTGCTGCTTCCCACCCTCCGGCGATGCATCGTTGTCGGCCCTGGTACGAGCTGACCTTGTTTGCTGGCTCTGGAGGGCTTGTATATACTCGGGTGTCGAAGGCTCCATGCCGTCGGTCCTCATGGTCGCAGCGTACTCACCCCATGCCTCCATTGTCCACTTGGATATGGCCTCGTAGACTGTCGCTCCTGATGCCTTCTCTGACACCTGCGGGTAGTACTTAAAGATTTGGCCAATCGCATGCCATGCGCGAGCGACCTCTGGGCCTGTTCCCCTTCGCCGAACCTCAACAAGTGCGTAGAGTACAGTATTCCAGACGTGACTAGTCCCAAGTTGCCATTTGTACTTGTCCAGTCCCGGCAAGGCGCCGTGTATGAGAGGCACGTATTCCAATAATTTGATGGCGTAGTTCAAGATGATGCCACGTTCCTTGTCAGATGCACGACCAGGACTCTTCACCAGGGACCGGTGAGCGAACAGCTTCATCTTACAAATAGACGACCGAACCATAATTGATACGAAAGTATCAAAGCCATTTGATGGATCGCAATGCCGTAGATAATTCCCTTCGAGTTGATCTTGCAAGTGATTGATGGCATTCTCCTTCTCCGCAAGCGCTATCTCGGGGTTGCTGAGCGTCTCCCAGCCCGGGGCATTAGTGGTCGGTGAGAGCTTCTGTAGCATATTCATCATCTCGAAGCGTATCAGGCCCAATGTGACTGGCGTGATCCCTGTATCTTCAGCCGGCGGTTCGCTCGTTGTCGAGTCGAGATTTTCGTCGCGGACGTTGGTTGGGATACGGGTGTCGGCGTCACAGAGGTCAAGCGACGGCCGGATTCCCAGAGTCTCAGCGACACGAAAGTCTATGTATGCGAGATGCCACCACAGACGTCGCCGTATTTCTGTGTCAATTGGTGGCAACCCGAATGTGGTTCCGTCCCGGTGAAGTCCCATCTTGCGCGCCATGCGAATAGCAATACCAGACAGGATGTGCAGCGCATCTATTGGATAGACGCCTCTCACGCAAATCTATGCACGTCAATCAGGATGCTTGCTCCAGAAAGGGCACAAGCAGCGTTCGCTCCTTACAATTAGCAGCGAGTAGGCTTGGAGTGTTGTCAAGTTCCAGGTAGAGAGAAACTGAGCGTTTACTAGAGCCTGTCGGGCGGCGGCACGGTAGCGGCGGAAGGCATCAAGCTTGCCCAAATTCAGCATATTGACACACTCATCATTGGATAATGCATTGATAACGGAGAGGTAGAAAGAGAAGGCGAGCGCCTCAAGGCTCCTCGACATAGCTCTGGGCTGTTGTAGCGCTGGCACCATTGCTTTCCGAAACGATGGAACATGAAGAATCTTGACAAAAGCATCCACCCTGTCAAGGTAGAGCTCCATGAGCCTCGAAAGTACAGCGGATGAGAAGTGCAGGGCAGAGAGGTCCTTGACGGCTTCCCCGCCTTCGAGTTCGAAGAAAGTCCCTCCGTCATTGATAGTCTCGTCAAGGGCATGATTCGTCTGGCGACTCGCTTCTGGATGTTGCAGCTGACGACAGCAAGGATAAGCACATGAATGGATTCCCTGGACAACCGTATACCCTACTCTGACACTTACTCCGTTGCCAAAATTGGACCACAATGGGCTTTGCACGTTGTCACCCACGGTCCGCGTCGGACATTGATGATCGTAGCCAATGAGTACTCACTTGTCGTAGTATCTGGAGAATCCATCATGTTGAAACAACCTGCCAGCTTGCTTCTCGAGCGTGTGTTCACGCCGAAACGTCTGCCCGGGCGAGTCCGTCTCGGCATCGCAGCTAGACGGGCTTGCCGCATCGGACAATGACGCTTGGGTGGCTGGAGTAGTCGGCTGATATGCCACGCCGTAAGTCTGGAGGAGCGACTCGTATCGCGCCAGCTTGGCGTGAAGAGTCTCTTTCGGCGGCTTTCTTCTTTCTCGTCTACCTCGGGTCGGAGGCACAAACCTGCATGGCTGGTCGGCCTTGAGGCAGTTGGAGCATGGACTGCGCCGATTGCATCTGACTTTTCTTTGCCGACAGAGCAAGCACGAATAGGTTTGCGCGCCCTGCATGGCGTGAGACTGCGTAGACGTCGGAGATTGGGACATGTTTGCCATGGCCTCCCTTGCCTGGGATGGCTGAACCGACTACATGGACTTGGTCTGGGTTGAAAGAACTCATTGAGATCTAAAATAACTCGGGGCTCGGTTGGGGGGAAATGAATGGTCCGAGGCCCGAGAAGCGAATGGGATTCGAGTCTTCAGCCGATGTGGGGCTGCCGACTGGCTGTTCGGCACGACCTACAAACGTTACTTCTAATATGCAAGTTATTGGTGTTGCAAGATTGAAGCAATGCGAACGACGAGCCAAAACGGGCGGGTCACACATTCCTATCAGCCGGAAAACTGAATCAATTGACTAAATTATGCGGCTGCTCGATTTTCTGTTCAAAGAATAAAAAAGATTTAGAGAAAAAAAGAACTTTCGAAGACATCATTTATCAGACATGCTGGATGAGACGAGACGAGATGAGAGAGGAGATGAGGCTTTAACACGAGCCATGTCGACCATGGCATGGAGCCAGCCTGAAAATAAGGATACCAAGTCGCAGGAATTCTGCCTCCGACAGGTGGTTTCAACTTTGAGGCTTGTAGCATAAATTGACATCTGCAGTCCACGGCCTTGCTGTTCTTTTTTTTTTTTCTCAATATCCTGAAAAATCTAATCGATTCTTTCCCAATCCACCTCCACGCTCATCCCGCCACTATGGCCATGACCACCGGGCAAAGCAACCAAGATTCTACACCACGAGGCACGAGGCGCGACGCGCGAGCTACGACTAGGTTCAAGATGATGAGAAGACATACCTGTCTGGATAATGATGGGTTTTGCTCATCTTTTCTGCCTTTGCTGCCATGTTTCTGACTTCCTTGGTGCGCAAGTTCCCCCTGCTCTGTGCGTGCGTGCGAGTGAACCGTAGTCAAGGGACGGGAGATTTCGCGAGTTCAAGGATAAAGTGATCATCCGTCAGAAATACCCTGTTGGTTTCATTGCTCTTCTTTGAGACGAGTGCCGTTATTTGCGGCGCAGCTACGATTTCCGTTGCCTTTATAATGGGGAAAGTCATTGCTGGCCTGGGAGCTGGTGGTATTTTACCTAGCATTTTTTTTTCTTCTCCCATTGTGGATGATCTTGGGCAGTGCCTGCTGATGACAGCCCCTGCCAGATGGTTATTATTGTTTATGCAATTCCTCCAAATACGCGGCACAAGTACCGGGGCTCTTTGGCGCTTTGTTTGGAGTGGCTTCGGTGCTCAGGCCTACCGTGGGCGGTGCCTTCGCCATGCATGTCACCTGGTGGTGGTGCTTCTACATCTTACGTTCTGGGTTGTCTCCAACGAGACCACGACATTGCGTTACATGATACCTGACGTTTTGTCATTTCCTGTTGGAATCCCCGTCATGGTGCTCATCTTTCTCCTGTTCCGTTTACCAAATGAGTCCGGCGTCAAGTAGGTAAGTTATGACAAGACAAGCTGAGGCAAACCAACGTTGTGGGTTTGATGTGTCTGGTCCCCGGAATTGTCTGCATTTGCCTTGCACTACAGTACGGTGGCACGACCTGCTCTGTGAGGCCGAGCATGGAATTTGATTGAAATCGGTGTGATGGGGACGAGCTGGCTTCGAAATTAATAGTGGAGTGATGGGCACATCGCTCATATTCTTTGCGTAAGTTTCTGCCCTTACCTGGAGGGAGGGACATGATGGATGTTGGTTGATTTTCTTATCTGTTCTCCTGTAACACCAGGCAAGAGCCTGTCTGGCGCAGTCTGTGTCATTATCGGAGAGAATGTCCTCGATAATCAACTGAGCAGCCGTCGGGGGTGGGGGGGTATTCCAGGAATCGGCAGCAATCTCACCAAAAGCCCTGGAGCCACTGACCTTCTTATCCATGTCGACATAGAGCATCATGCTTCGGCCTTGGAGACGTATAAAAGTGCACTGCGCGTCATCTTCAAGGTAAGTAGCTCTTTGCAAGGCTTGTCTCGCGCTTGTCGGGGGTCTGACCATGGAGTGGCGCTCGCTTCAGGAGGAGAACAAGTCAAAGGAGAGGAATGACGACGTGGCAGAGAAGGGCCAGGGTGAGGGTGCTGGAGGTGCTCCTGGTGTCGGTGGCTAAAATAAGCCAGCGGCAGATGATGTAGGCGCTGCTGCCGGAGGCCGAGACGTCGGGAAGGCGCATAAGCTGTTAGGGCCCTAGTCACGTGGACAGGCATATATATGTACATATATGTATGTATACCATATACCCCGCCAAAAGCTTCCCTCTGTGGGCAGCTTCTTAGTAAGATCATCATCACAACAATCAATCAATCACATTGCCAACTCAAGGTAACCAATCTGGCCTCTTCCCGTACGGCCCGATCTCTGTAGCTCCGAAAACCTAACATAATACTCATGAGTCCTACGGAGCTATAAGAGATCGGTCCGTACGGGATGGTGCTGGATAGGTACCCTTTGCCTTGGCGACACATTGTGATTGATTATTTGTTACGAAAATGAAAACATCAGTGGTGACGAAATCAGTCATGAGGACGTCGGCGATCAGGACACTGAAGGGGAGGAATCTTTCTGTTGAAAGTTGTTTTGAATTGTTGCTTTGCTCATGTAAATAAGATTACAATTTTATGACCTTGCTCATGTTACTCAAGATAAGGTCATCGCGCAATTTTTTTTGGATTGGGGGATAGTGGGTCCCAGTCACGTGGACAGGTATAATTGCAGACCATCACCATTATCACAACAATCAATCAATCACATCGCCGGGTTAAGGGTACCTATCCGGCACATTTCCCTTTGAAGTCATCTCTCATAGCTTCGCGAGACTCGAACATAAGAAAGATGCCGTTCAAATACAATGCGCTTGCCCTCTTGGCAGGCGAGTTCATCAGACGGTCCCTCCTTCCTTGGGTGGGCGGCGGAGCCCCAGACCTCACCGTGCCAATGATACGTGCCTCATGTACGGATTACACACGCGTAAATGGATTGATTGTGAATTTGTCCACGGCTACCTAGCTTGAATGCGAGCAGCTTGCATCTTGCGCGACTCGAGCGCGACTCGACAGTGGTGGAGAGGGACAGGCCGCAGAGGGTGTGTCCTTTTTCATGGCCTGGGAGACGGGGAGCCTGGGAGACTGTGAGCATGAGGAGTCCAGTCCATTAGCCCACGACCATCGGAATCGCCCGTGCCGCCGGTCAATGCCGTCCCATCCCATCCATCCCATCCATCCCAACTCGACCAGGCTCGCCTCAACCAGGCGGCCAAGTCAAGCCAGAAGCCCAGACCCCCTAGCCTGTGCGGTGCCACCTCCCAAGGAACGGTCCGCTGCTCATTCGTCCGCCACACTCGTTCCAGTGCCTCCACCCCCCCCCCCCCCCCCCCCCCCCCCCCCCCTCCGGCTGATGCAGCCATCCGGCTCCGTCCACCACAAACGCCCAGACAAAGACAGCACGGCTGCTGCTGCTGCTGCTCTATTTGGTGCTTCTGCTCTCTAAACGCGAGCTGCTTGCAAAAGTTGCCTGCTCTCACACTCACACTCACACGAAGCTGGACCAACGACTCTGCCTGGTCCATCCCTTCTCGAGACGTCAGTCACATGTTGGCTATTGGCCAACCATGGATGGATGGGACGTCTGGCCGCAAACGTAACTGTGAGCCCTCTTTACCTCTTGTCTTCTCTGTCTGGACCGCATCCCCAGCTTTCCTGATGTCGGGGGGCTTCCCTCGCAGAGTCACCAAGTTGCTCTCGAGTCTCGCCTTGGCACCTTTCTACGCTCACCACCTCCTACGGCATTCTTCGCTCTTCGCAACCGAGGGCATTTTTCCACTGCGGTCTCGCCTCCATCATTTTGCCAAAGATCCAACCAACCCGCTTGGGTCTCTTGGCCTCCTCCATGTTTTTGTTTTTCGGCGCGTTGGAGCATAGCCCCCGCCGCCGCCGCCGCCCATGGTTTCCCAACCAGATCAGCCGTCTCCGACATGCACCTCCAATACCCTCAACGTCGCCAACACGCCACGGAACAACCACCACCACTCTCGTCAGTACTCGGCATCTGTCGTGTCGCGTCCCTCCCTCTCGCGCACCAAACGTTACAATCGCTCTCATGTGGGGGGGCTGTCGTACGTTCCCCGGAATGAGTTTCCCATTTTTGCGCACAGTGGCGACGTGGAAATCGTGATTCGTGTTGGGGCCGGCGCAGGTGCTGCGGAGAATAGATATCTCCTTCACCGCTACACCTTGACTCGATGCAGCGGTTTCTTCGAGGCAAGCACTTCGTTGGAATGGTCCAAGGCGAGACCGCTTCTAGCTGGCGGCAAAGAGCTGGCTCGTGTTGGTCTGGGGGGGGATGAGCCGCCGGCCGGTCCGGATGCCGACTACTCGGCCAGACTCGCTGGCGCTGGCGAAGACGACGCACCAGGCGCCAGGACGCCCCCCAAGAAGAGGTGGAGATATGAGCTGGACCCGGGCGCCGGTGATGGCGACATACCCATGCTTGTACAAAAGGACGACTCGGCCACGACTGCAGACTCGCAAACCTCGTTTCCGTCTCTGTTTGGCGCCGGCCCGGGCGCTGCTTCCGACACCAGACGAAGCCAGCTTTCACGGTCCAAACACGGTCGCACGTCGACCAGTCACGTCTCCTTCTCTCACTCCGTCACCAATCTCTCCATGACGCCCCGCCTCGCTCAGGTCGATGAAGATCTTCTCCGCGACTATGACAACCTCTTCCGGATATTCTACAACTACTCTCCGCTGCTGAATGGCGTCAACGTTGCCGACGCCTACGTCCAGTGCAAATCCCTCTTGGCTCTGGCCGATCAGTACGATGCGCTGGCTGTCACGGGACCTCGGGTAGATCATCACCTGCTGCAATTCCAGTCGCGGCTGTGGAAACAGATTGCCAAGTACCCCATATCCTACCTGCGCCTCGGTTATCTTGCTCGCAGCAAGGTCATCTTCCAGGAGGCTTTGATTCATGTCGTGGGACAGTGGCCGGTGGGCGAACGCAGCCTTCGCGCCGCTCTGCCCGGCATTGTCCTCGACATCATCGAGGACAAAGTAGAGGAGCTCGAGGAAAACGTGAGCCGTGTCGAGGGACGTCTTTTCCGCCTGAACCTCACCACCGCCAAGGGCGAGCGGGTCACGCCCAGCAAGGGCTTCCTGGACTGGCTCGTGGTCAGTCTGTTCCGTCAGTGGCTGGCGGACAACACGTCGCCGCAGCCGGCCCCTGCGCGTCCCAGCAGCAGTGGACGCGGCAACAACACTGCTGGTACCTTGCCCCCTCTGCCGGCCTCGCCGCTGACTGCGGTCGGTAGAGCGTACCGGACGCTTGGTTCACCCAACGCAAGCGCCTTCCTGAACCACGACGAGTGCAAGAAGTTTCTCAAGCTCTCGTCTGAGCTCTACAGCCGCGACAACCTCCGCCGGTTCGAGAAACGAATGGACGAGCTGAAAAGCATGGCTCGCGATGTCGTGCGACCCCTGCTTGGCAGCGGCTTGGAGCTGGATATGGCCGGCTCCAGCCGCACCTCTGACGGCATCACGTACCTCACCTGCACGGCCATTGGGGTTCGAGATCTTCCATGGCCTGTGGATGGATAGGGCTCGTCAGAACATGTACGCACACCTTCTTTCTTCACGAGAAGGAGGGTGGCCGATGAATCCTCATGAGCAACAATGCCGCATCCAAAACTTGAATTCATCGCCCCACGGAATTAAACCTGTTGAAAACCGGCCAGCTGAGCAGCCGCCACACAAAGAATCCCTGAACCTTTGAGCATGATGTTCTCTGACACAAACTGCATTTTTTTTTGTTTCATCTTCTCTTTTCTCCTCGCCTTCTGCGCTCAAGAGCGCATTCCAAATTAAGTTTGTGTACCTATTTCTTGCTACTTTTTTTTTCTGGATTGCATATACACAAGCTATTACGACATGAGATGACGACACATGCGACAAACGCTACCATTTTTTTTTTCATATACAGAGCTAGGCACAGGCATATAAGTCGATTCAATTTGATAAAGTTTGAATAAAGCATGTATATTTTGTCCGCGAGGCATACCTTGTATGAAGTGATAAACACTAACAGCGTCTATAACACACGCGACTTTTAGTTCTTATATATATATATATGAGAAAGAAAGAAAAAAATCTCGGAAAAGAAAGGACCTAAAAAAGAAAGAATAGAGAAGAGACGTAGCTAGAAAGTCGGCGAGATGAAGATCCCTTGTTTGGCACGCGTAGTATTTCAGACAGAAAAGAAAAGAGAGGACGATGCAAAGGTAAAGTCAGTAAGTGGCACAACCGTGTGCGCCATGTGTTTTGATGGTGTACATACAGAAACACACGCACACGCATTACGACATGTAAAACCGAGGGGAGGGAGAGGGAGAGGAGAGAAAGCCACAGCTGTCTGGTGTGGTGTGCTGTCCTGTTCTGTTCAAAGAGTCTTGGCAATCATCTTTCTCAGTCATGTTTTTTCCAATTCAACGAAAGAATATCGTTACCGCATGATGAAATCTATCAGGAGTCGTCTTGATTCAAATATGAAAAAAAACTTAAAAAAAAGAAACCTGCTTGGTTAATCGTCCTGATATCTGATTCGCTTTCGTCACTTCGTGCTCGCCTGCTATTGCTCTCTCTCCCCAACGAACGTTCCTCCCTGTCCAAGTTCTTTTGCATCCTTCTTTTTTTTTCCCTTTCTTTGCACTTTGCACACGAGTCCGCTCACGGCTGCTGAGAAATGCGCACTTCACTCCTCGCCGACCAAAAGCTTAATTTGGCCAGACACACTGTGTATGCTGGTGAATGAGCTGCCGTCGTCGCCCTTTTCCCCCTCGACCGTTTTGGTGATGCGGCGGTCGGACCGCGTGATTTTCAGGCCTTTGCCTTTGGCAGTGATGTCTCCCGAGATGGATTGCGCCTTAAACTTTCCGACCCAGCTGCCGGGGAAGAAGAGCTTCAGGTTGCCGCTGATGCTCGAGTGTTGCGTCTGCAAGTCGGACAGAGCTGGAGACTCGGTGGCTTCTCCTTGTTGGACGCGGCCGAGATGCTCGGCCAAGTCTATTTCAATGGGATCCAAAACTTTGAGAGTGATTTTTCCGCTTTTTGTCTCGGTCCTCAAGCCGGGCTTTGCCGAGTCCTTGGGGAGCAGGGGCAGCACCTCGAGGACAGCGTCGCCCGACACAGTTTCAAAGCCGGCGTGAGACGTCACGGCAACGGAGGCTTCAATGTCGCCGGATGACGTTCCGACTTTGACCACATAGTCTCGAGCAGGAGGGGCTGCTTTGGCGGCTGCCGAGTCACGTTTTTCACGTTTGGCCTCAGAATCTAGAGGCTCCGCAATCTTGATGTTGCCGGAGACGGAGCTGATGGATAGCGTGGCTGATGCTGGGGACTTGTCGTCGGCCTCTTTGGGCGCAACTTGCACGTCGATGCTTCCAGAGGCAGTTTCGACCTGAAGCAGATCGTAAAGAGGGAACCAGCCGCTGACGTCACCGCTGACAGTTTGGATGGTGATTTTCCGCGACTGCAAGGTGTAGGGAGAGACGCTGGTCTCTAGGTTTTCCGAACGGGGAGTCTTGACGTTGCCGATAACCGTGTGGATGACAGGTCCGTCGATAGAACCAATGGCAAGACCATCAGCGAATTCCACATCAAGATGGACAAGGTCAAGGCTCAATTTATTGACGAAGCCGTTTTGAGGAGCATACACGGTCACTCTAATCTGGACACAAGGCCCCTGACCATGGAAGCCCCACCAATCCAGACTGTGGGGGGTGATGATCTTGATAGATTGCCCACCGTCATCGTCAATGTTGACGCTCGTGGCGGCGGCCAGCTTCTCGTCGTTTGAAATGATTTCAATTTCGACAGTGCCCTTGGTGGACGACTCTTCGGACTCTTTAGACGGGCGGATATGCAGAGTACCGAAAACGGATGGATTCCGGCCTCTTCGAGAGCCGGGTCTCTCAGTTCCTTGCTTAATCTTTAAGGAGTAGCCGCTGTCAAAAGTAATCTCTGACGTCTTCTTTTCAAACTTGTGAGGCGTGTCGCGGCATGATCCCGCGGGTTGCCATTCAAGTTCGCCGTGAGGGCCCATGTATGCCTCCCTGACGGGGTCTAGGTCGATGACTTTTGGGGTCTGCCAAGAGCATTCAGGTCAGTTCAACGGCAAGGTTGTCAAGTTTCATCTCATTCCTCTACAAAGCAGCTCTTTTGCTCAAATATGGAGCGAGATAACGACGATAGTTTAATGCATCATACTTTGCATCAAAAAAAGTGCCAGATTCCGAGCTTGGTGCGAGAGGAAACTTACTTGAAGGCATCTATGAACACCTCTTCTGAAGGAAGCATTGCTAAAGACGGTCACAAATACAGACACCAGGACGGCGACGCCCACAAGGGTCTTGAGGATGCTCCTGAACTGGGGAAATCGAGAAGTAGACGAATGTTTCCACCGCTGCCCTCGAGACGCAGCTGGGTGTTCGTCGAGGAAGTCACCGATGGACTGGGGCTGACCAGACAGCAAAACCTCATGCTCCTCAGGGCGGCCCATGTTGTGCGTGTTGACCAAGGTCTGATACAGCCGTGAACTACTACTGCCAGGGCTCAAGAGAAGGGGTGATGACGGTAACGGGGAGTAAGAGTAGGCAGGTGGCACGTCTGGCTGGTTGCGATGGTGATGATGATGGTGATGGTCATTGCGGGGGGGAGTGCGGCCCAGGGAAGCTGACCCGGCTGGTGTTGTTATTTCATGGGAAAAGTGCGTGACTGAAGCTGACGCGGCTGCTGGCAACTGGATGTCTCGCCTGGGTATACTTGGCTGGTAATAAGCGGGGAAGTGATGCGCTGATGACGCCGCTGCTGACGCGTGAAAATAGCCATTGGTGGGCGAGAGCGCATCCTCCTCCTCCTCCTCCTCCTCTTCGTAGTCGTAGTCGTAGTCGTCACTCGAGATGAATGCAGGCATGGTGTCACCCCCGGGGAGGGGGGCGGGCGGGCGGCAAGAGAAGGCGGGGGAAATGCGAAGACAGAGCTTTCGTTGCTCGAAACTGATGATGGGGCCGGGAATAACAATTTGCGCAAGTTTGGCCTGGCCTGGCCGATGGCGAGTTTCCCCAGCCGGGATTTATCACAGGTCCATTGGCGTCGCAGAGGAAGGGGGGGAAATATAAATAAAATGAAATAAAAATGCAGTCAAAACAAGGACACAAAGATTTGAGCGAGCAGGCAGAAAGGCAAGAGTCACAGTCTGACACTTGTCATTGTTGCGGCTGCTGACTGATTCCGTTCTACGACTTTCCTGTCGCCCGCCTTCTTCTTGTTCATCCGGGCTCACAATGATAACTGATAATCTAAGTACGAGGGTACGTAGCCGCCGCCACCCCAAACTTCCCCCACACATGCACGCACATGGTTTAGGCCCGGCCTGACTTGAAAGGGAAGGAGCTCCGTCCTGAGAAAGTTACAAAAATTACCTGCCCATGTACAGTACCTGGTAGGCTAGAAGGTTAGCAAATGCCTACTACGACGGCGCGTGTGTAGGTAAACAATATCCATCAAATTTCCAATGCTCAACAACCTCATTCGACAAGCTTCTACAGTATCGTGCTGTACATGGTGCAGCGAGAGAAACACCCCGGGAGAGAAATATGATGTATCAAAAGTGACACGCCGAGACTGATTGTCTGGGAGAAAACCCCCACCGCACCAAACAATCTCCCAACACGCACTCATCCAAAAAGGAAAAAGTCCCTCGTCATCGTCAGCAGCCACATGTAACACCCTGCGCACGCAATTGGCGCATTGGCACTGCTCTCCAGACGAATGAGAATCTATGTTTAGTTGGTCGAGATAGAAAATGAAGACGAGAGAAAGGAGGGAAACAGGCTTTCCTTCTCCTCCTCCTCCTCGTCGTCGTCAGCTTGCAGACTCGAGTGCCTTGACCGACGCGTCAGAGCGCTCTCCCTCTCCGGGCTCAGGCATCGGATCGAATCAAGTCAGATTGCAACACACTCAGACGCACACTCAGCCGCCGAGATCCGCGTCTCGCTTGACCCTTTTTGTAGGGGGAAGGGGAAATTCATTATGGAGACTAGGTCAGCTTGCATCTATATTCCGCAATGTAAATGACGCATCACGCCTTCCTTGTCCCTTGGTAGCACGTAATTGGCCATCCAACTGTCTACATAGGTACCAGTTAGGTAGTACTAGGCAGACGCCTTGGGCAGGTCATTGTAGAAACTTACGTCAAAGGACAGGATAAGCAAAGCAAAGACGGATCTGTGGTTTCGACTCTGTGCTGGTCTCGCACAGCTTCATGTTCGAGCTGTCATGCCTAAATGCTTCTAGGATATCAAGTTTCTTCAACTTTCCCCATGATAGGACCAAATCTCCCTCTTTGCGCATATCCTGTCGCTTCTTTTGGTCAGGCAGTTGAGACCAGCGGCCATTCAGCATTGAGCTGATTTTTCTGCTCTTTCTCTCTCTTTCTCTTTCTCTCTCTTTTCTTTTCCAACTGCATGTTTCTTCTCTCTAGTAGACGCCCTGTCTCTTTCCTCATGTCCCACTCTGCCTGCAAGCCACAGCACTTTGTGCCCAACCCTCAACCTTTACTTGCGAAAGCCAACGCTCCAAGCTCACTCATTGTACGCAAGAGCTGCTGTAGCACAAATAAGGCCTCATTGTCGTTTACTCAGTGCAAGCCCAGGACAGCTTTCGAGTTTTCGTACACGATCCACGTAATGCTCAGAGCAGGAGCAACCTTGAGTAAGTTGGGCGTCAGGCCCTTGTAAAGGCCGCGATAGCCTTCCTTTTGGATTGTCTTCTGCGTCACGTCCCAGACACCTGTATACGTCGCCGGGTGCATCACAGTTCCTTGTGTCTGCAGTCGCGTCCGCACCACGTTGAGCGGATACACGACCGTCGCACCAATCGCACCCGATGTCGCACCGATGAATCCCGTAGCGATGTTACCTGGGCTGGCATCATCCTCGTGGCATCCCATGTATTTGGCATAGTAGCTTCGATACGACGATTTGAGCAGCTCAAAGACGCCCATGTCAATGGCACTGTACGGGAACATGCCCACCAAGCCCATCGTGACACCACGGTAGCAAGCCCGAACACCACCGTCGGCATACATTTTGATGGCCGTCTGTCGAACAAGGGCACCGCCCGTGGGGCCGTCCTTCACTGTCTCGCACTGTAGCCGAAATTTCAACGTATCGAGGGGATAAACGCAAAACCTGCCACGGAAGCGAGCACGGTCAGACTCGAAGAAGAAGAAGAAGAAGAAGAAGAAGAAGGGGAGGGGAAGGGGAAGGGGAAATGGGAGAAGAGGAGGGAAGGCTCAAACTCACTGCGCAATCATACCAGCAACACCGCCTGCGGTGAATTTGGAATACGAGTTGATTCGCTTAGCATCGCCATGGCCTTCAAAGTTGGCGAGGGCTCGTTTGGCCGCTTCATAAGATCCAAATTTGATGGCCGTCTCTGGCATAATCTTGACCACATTCAACCCGTTGCCTGGTTGCAAATTACGTGAGCCCTTCAAGAAATCACATATCCAATGTGCCAGAGTGAGCGACGCAATGCAAAGAAGGACTGACCTGTAAAGAAGCTTCGTATGCCGCCATTGCGGAACAAATCACTTACGGCACTGGTTATCGGTCTCAGTGAATTCTTGGTGGCAGCCACAGGGCGGCCCTGCCTAAGTGCTGCCGCTGCGGTCTCTGACAAACTGTTCGTGTTGACCAGCAGGTAGACCTTCAATCTGTCGAGAGGAGCAGTGGCCGTACGAGACACTCCGCCGGCGATGGCACCCGCTAGAAAGTAACCTGGATCAGGCGCGAAATCTGTCAGTTCGAACTTCTTATTGGCCGTCCCAAGTTCCTTCAAAGCAGATGATGGCTTTGAGTGCTCTGCTGAAGTGCCATCGCCAACGTTCCGACTTGTCCGAGATTGTATCAAAGTCGTCGCGTCAAGACGCCGCCGCTTTGACGCCGTGTTTTGTGCCGTGCTGCCAGCACCGTCGGCCGCGTCGGCTATAGGGTCTAGCCTTCGTTTTATTCCCTTTGGCGCAGTCCTTGCCTCTTCTTCTCTTGTGTCTTGTTGCTTTGGACCGTCTCTGATGTCTGCAGCGTTGGTGGTGGGTGTTGAGGGATGGTCGGGCGGTGAGACCGGAGGAGGAAATGGAGAAGCAATTTTGACGAAGGAGCCGAACAAGGAATGGAGAAGAGAGCGAGAGGATGAGTCGTCCGTACCTAGGCCTTCTAAAGTTTCGTCATTGACAACAGAATCTCCCTCGGGAGTGACGCTAATGACAGAGTCGTAGTAAGAAAGGACAGCTTTCAGGCGGGAGTCGTAGTGGCCAGCAGGCATGAATAAGAGAAAATTGCTACCTCAAGGTCAGCCATCATGTTTCTAGCTCGGGCTGCCTTTAGATTTGCGAATGCTGCTTGTCTTTTAAACTTTTTTCTCCCAGAAGCAGGAGAGATAATGGGGGCATTGAAGGAGAGAATATGGTTCATGGATAGGAAATTTTGACTTTAAAACATGTTTCCAAGCGGGTCCTCTGAAATCATACTTTTAAAATGGATTTTCTGGCGCAAATCTCTCTTGATATAAGAAAACAACATAAAACGAAACAAAACGAAACAAAACAACAAGGATTAATTGAGCTTTCCGCGGCTCTGTCATCTGCCATGCCTCATGCGAAACGACGCGTGCGGGCCGAGGCGGCAGATGACGAGTGATCGGGACAACCCCCGCAAAGCACAAAGCACGAGTATGATGGGTGCCATTGGCCTCGCAGAACACTGCGGAAGCGACGAAAGTCATGGCAACTTACCGCCATTCTTCAAAAGTAACATATCCATCGTGATTGCCGTCTAGGTCGTTGAAGAAATCCGAAAGCCTACGATTCGAGACGCTCAAGCCAGCGGTTCGGAATGCCAACTGGAGCTCAGTGGCATCGAGTTTGCCGTTGCCGTCCTTGTCAATGGCTCGGAAAAGAAAGTACAGTTGTCGCTCGGCTTCTTCAACAAACACTCGAAACTCTGTCGTCTGATTAGCCACGTGTTGGTGTTGATGGTGAGGACAGGCGGCGTCCAGTGGCTACGGTACCTTCATATTGTATTTTCCCGTCGCGATTTGTATCCACCTCGGTCATGATCTGTCTCAACAGATCGTGGGCATTTTTCAAGGCTACGAGTCGCGGGCGCAGGGGAAAGAGAGGAGAGTCAAGGTTAGTAAAGAAAGAACCATCACCGGTATTCAGAATTGTGGCAGCATCAAGAAGACGAAAGGCTCACGATGATCAATGCGACGAAAGCCTTTCTGCAAGCCCTTGAAGTCCAGCTCGCCCCTGCCTGATGGATCGAGTCTGGACCAGAGACGCTCAACTCTGGCATCGCGCTCGTTTTGCGACTCCCCGAAACGTCGCTCCACGTCGGTGACGAATCTGGAGGCACTCATGGCGGCGGCATTGGTACCCCTTTGGCGACGGTCGTCGTGCAAAGCAAGGCAAGGACCGGTGGCCGGAATCTCGGTCCGCTCGCGCAAGATTGCGATGGGGGTGTGCTTGTCTACTGCGGCGACATTTTGGACTGCGAGATGCGGGATGCAAGATGCAAGATGCGGCTTTTGTTGAAGAAAAAGATTCGACAAGAGCTCTGAGAGAGGCAAGGGTGACGTCGGAGAAGCTCTCTCTCTCAGTCTGAGCTCTCTTGTCTCAGGCGAACCTCTCTGGTATGGTCACACAAACCCCTTCCGGGTCAAACACGGGCTTTCCAGCAAATCACAGCCCTCGCATTCGTTTCCTCCCTGCACCTCTTCTTATCTTATCAGCCAGAGTGCAGACACGAGGTTACCAAAACCACCTAATCTTGAGCCGCTGTTTGCTGGCGACAGCACCAAAAAAAAACCCTCACAAACCGCCGTCGATGCCACGAATTCAGATCCAATAACTGCTCCGTGGCGGCAAATTCGGGCATGCCTCCGCGGCGCGGCGCCCGCCAGAAGCCATGTCAGCTAATTACTGGGAATCGACGCAGAGACACCACTGGCTCTACACCAAGGAGCATCTGGCGTCGATGCGCCAGAAGCTCGAAGATGAGAATACCGACCTAGTGCGCATGTTTCCGTTGGCCCAGCCGCGACATCTCGCCATCTTTTTCAATCAGCGTATGTTGCCCCTAGAGACACAGAGACACACACACGCGCGCGGGCGCGGAGAGAGAGAGAGAGAGAGAGAGAGAGAGAGAGAGAAAGAAAAGAAAAAGAGAACCAGAAGAGAACCAAGGACGTCCCGTCTCAAAATCCGTTGCTGACGCCCCCCGGTCTGCAGAACTGCTCAAGCTAGCCAAGAGACTCAGCGTGCGGCAACAAGCCATGGCCACAGCCCAAGTCTATCTCAAGCGATTCTACGTCAAAGTCCCCATGCGGTCCACCAACCCGTACCTCGTCATCACCACGGCGCTGTACCTGGCTTGCAAGGTGGAAGAGGCGCCTCAGCACATCCGGCTCATCGTGGCGGAGGCAAGGCAGCTGTGGCAAGACTTCATCGGGCTCGACACGTCCAAGATTGGAGAGTGCGAGTTCTTCCTCATCAGCGAGATGAGCTCCCAGCTTGTTGTCCATCAGCCCTACCGCACGCTGACCTCCCTTCGGGCCGAGTTGTCTCTCGTCGACGAGGACGTGCAGCTGGCGCGGTCCGTCATCAACGACTCCTTCAATAGCGACCTGCCGCTGATTTGCTCCCCGCATATCATCGCCCTCGTCTCCATTCTCCTCGCCCTTGTCCTGCGGCCCAACTCTACCGCCACCGGCCCTTCCATTACGGCGCAGGCGGCCGCCGCCGGCCTCGCCATTCTCGGCCAGGCGCAGGGCGGCGGCGGTGGTGGTGGCTCCTCACGAAGGACCTCGTTCGCCTTCGGCGGCGCCGGCACCTGGGACTCTTCCAACCCATCTGGGCAGGACTTCAAGGAGAAGCAGCAAGAGGCAAGGATTGCCAGGATCCAGAACTTTGCGACGTGGCTGGCAGAAAGCACAGTCGACGTTGCCGCCATGGTTGACACAACGCAAGAGATGATTTCGTTGTACGAATGTTATGAGCAGTACAACGACAAGTTGACGAGGGAACAAATCAATCGTTTTGTCAAGGCGCGTGGGCTAGATAAGTGATGCAAGCTTAGTTGGTCACGGGGAGAGGGAGCGGTTTCCCCTTTCGAGAAAATGGTACTTTTTTTTTTGAATATTCAGATGCATTTGTCATGAGGCACGAGACATGTAAAGAACAACTGGCTGCATCATTTAGTTTGCAGACATGGCAGGGTTCAAAGCATGGTGTTTCTGGCGTTGCACAATTGCTTGTATTCGTTTTCCTCTCTCTGCTTTGCTCCAGTAATTCGGGACACTCGATCGTGCTAACCCAAGTCGTGAAAATCCCATAGCATGTGAAGACGCGGCATGAAGACCATGGGTCGCAAATCATCAACGCTTATGACGACGGTCCCGTCCGTCATGCCCAAGCCGCCATGGCTACGTCGGCGACCTGACGCCCTTTGGAGATGGCAATCTCATGGCCACCACTCAGAACCCGCACATCAACGGCATTTTCGCCAAGCACCGCGCGCGAATCAGCAATCCACTCGTCCTTGATGACGATGGGGTCCCTCTCAGCCAGTATCAAGCAGATCCTACCACCAGGCAAGCCCGGTACCTCGTTTTCTGCCCTCCTCTTCGCAAGCTGGTCCGCGAGTCGTTTCCAGACGCCTCGATGCTGTGCGTAGATGGGAGCATTTCGAATCGTGCTCATATACGCGGGCACGAAACCCGGGTTCACGCGCAGCTGCCACCCGACAACATCGCCGACGTTGGGGCCGCGAGGATCATCCTCATCAAGGGGCACTTGGTCAAAGTCGACGACGGCGGAGTCTGCATTTTCTGCCTCGGCATCATCCAATGGTTCTGGCACGTCGGCACTGGGCGTGCCCGGCCTTGGCTGGAGACGGCGCTTGGCAAGGAGTGCGAGGAGCCGTGCCGGGAGGATTCCTTGCGAATACAAGAGGCGGCTCTTGAAGCTGACGTGGGATGCACGCACGAGACCGCCCGGGCAGACGAGCGTTGCGGACCGCAGGAGATTGGGGTGGTGGGCGGCAAAGGAGGCCGCCAGCGCGCCGCCGAGTGAATAGCCCAGGATGTGGAAGGATGCTGAGCCGGTCCACGCGAGCGGTGACGAGGCGAGAACGAGCAGGATCTGTGTCGTGTACAGGCGGTCATCGTACACGAGATCGCTGGGGCCGTCTGAGTATCCCCGTCCGAACAGATCTGATAAATACCCCGTTTTTGTCAGTCTTGGCTGGCATCATCATCATGTGCAGCAGCCTTCTCTGTGCTGGAAGGCACGTGTGCCGTTACGACGACGCACGCACCAAAGAGCATCACCCGACAGCCGCGAGCCACAAATTGCTTCGCCATGTTGCCCAGAGCGACGCACGGCGTCCCGATCCCATGCAGCAACAGGACTTTTTCGCCATCCTCTGGTCCCCACTCGAATACCTTGATCGAGCCATATGCCGTCTCAACATCTCTCGCTCCTGGGAAGGCGTGAGGGGGATACGGGAGTGCATGATCCGGATAGCTTGCCGAAGCTGCCGAGGCATTGGCCAACAGACGTGCTCGGGAACGAATCACGGGCTCCGGCTTCGTGTGTTCATTGTGAATGACGGGCCGCAGGAGCCAGTATATCGAGAGGCATGCCGCGCTGGTGAGGAAAGCGTACTCCAAGGTCGACGAGAAGCGAAAAGCTGACATGACGTGAAGACATGGCTCAACACGATTGTGCTGCCGGTTACCCTGGGCCCTTGGTGCATAGATCTGTCTTTACCATTTCCCAAGGTCGTCAACGACTGACGGCTGTTGGGATCCTTTATCCGGAGACCATTGGGCTTGTGTGTAGAGAGGAATTGAAGTAGACCACATGACCCACCACAGCGTCTTTTCTGGCCTTGATATCGTGGTGGTTCTCAGGATATCCGAGCTACCCGAGACGCAAACCATCGGATTCACACAGTAAAGGAAGGAAGAAAAAACACTCCTCTATATTTGTGTTTCTTGTCTTTTCCTTCTTTTCCTTTTTCTTTTTTTTAATTTCCTGTTCTTCATGTCCATTTCCAGACGAATTTTCCAATAGAGTGGACAGCCCTTCGGATCGCCCTTTGTGCAGCTGCGCCGTTATCATCTTCTGGGCCCTTGTTCAAGTCCGTCCCAGGAATGAGAATCTCGGACGTGGCCAAACGCAAAACGGAGCTATTGCTCGGACGCAACAATCAGCGCGGAGCGCACATGGGCCGGCTACTCTAGGCGGACTCGAGTCCGCGCCGGCGGTAAGCAAAGTTTGGGGACACGGTCAGCACGGGACAGCTTGAAAGCGGCCTGTCAAGCTGCGTACGTACTCCTTCCGCACGGAGCATCATGTACAGCATGGGGGAGGAGCTCGGGCCTGGGGGGCCTGGGGTTTGGATGAGGTACGAAGTACCGTACGTTGCACAGTCACATCTTGGGAGAGGCTGGGTGGCACAATTGCAACAATCGTTCGTCCACTTTGCGCTGCAGTTGAGCCATGCATCTGCACGCAAAGGCACGTGCCTTGCCGGCCTTGTCCAGCCCCTGTCAGCCTGTCCACGCCTCGCTCTGTGTCATCCAGTCAGAGGCCAGAATGCCGAATGTGCCCCCAAGAACCGCGACTGCTATCGGAGGAGCGCACTGTCAGCCAACTCCGCAAAGAGCGGTGTATGGCCGGACTCCCCAACTTGAGACTGAGACTGAGACTGTGTATGGGCCCGGGTCCTCCATCTACAGACAGACCGTAGCACAGGCCAACCTCCGGGTCAGATTGCGAGTTGAGGAAGCCGAGAGGCTGGCTCGCCGTGTCTCTCAAGCAGGCCGACTCCGGGTTCTGTTGCCTTGCGGAAGCGGCCGCGGGGAACGCTGTCGGACAGTGGCCGATTGATGAGCTGGCTCGGACCAGCGGCGATGAGCATTGAATGGACGCGACTGGCTGATTGATTGGCATCAAGAGATCAAGAGGGAATGGTGGTCGTGGTAATTGTGCGCCCATGCTATTCTAGTCCCGCTTAGGTCACTGGACGGTGCTTGTTGCTGCTGGACTTGAGTCTGCTAAGAAGAGTTGGATGAAGTTCGCAGAGCTGGCCCATCAGCAGCGCAGATTCTCTTTAAAGACAGATTCAGCTCAGGAATGAGGCGCAATAATCAACGACCCTGACAGCTGGTTGACATGTGGCCACTGCTGCCTCTCCTGCTCCCGCTGCTACCAGCCTGCCCTTTTGCAGGATTCAGTTGGGTTCCATCCATGTGATGATGGATTGGAACGGATGGCATGCATTCTCTCAGACTGAGTGCTAGGAAACGACGAAACTACATTCGGTAGTGAGATATGTGCATACTGTAAGCACCTACAGTATACACCTACAATACACATTCATGCACGTACATATGTACATGCACCATTGTATGTACTCCGTACTACAGCATTGTACATATGTGTGCGTGCGTTTGGGAAAGGTGGCGCCAGATTATCCTTCCTCTGCAGAGAGTGGAATGATTTAGGCAACCCACACACTGCACATGCAGCCCTGTCTTGCCATGCCCGAGGAACAACACCGGTGTCTATGCTGTCGAACGAGACATTGTGGCCTAGGGGAGGCAAAATGCCAATCGTCCGAGAATCCACGATCCAATGAACGAGTCTCCTCAGTCAATGCCCCCGCCGCCGATGAGGGAACGAGCACGTTCTGTCTGTACGCCATCCTTTAAGCCAATTGTCGCCCACGTTGTCCAATACGATCAATGGGGTCGTTTTGGAAGCCATTCTGCTGCGTTGCTCCAAACATATGTAGTGTAATGTCATCTGTCATGTCTGATTGTCCCTCGGCCGCCACGTTTTCCAAGCTAAGGTGGATGGGTCACACTATGCCGTCTTGCTGCTGCTCCTAGCCACCACGTAGTACTCCGAGTTGGAGAGCCAAGAGGGCAATTATTAGGGCACGGAGTACTCCGTAGCGTAGGGGGGAGCGGATCCGGCAAGAATAGCTGGCGGCTTGTGGCTGGCTCGGGTTCTCAAGATTTTAACGTTGGGCGCTGGCCAACCTGGGCGCTAAGAACCGCTTTATGTTGGTTGGAGTCAAGATTGGACGGTCTGCGGAGCAAAATAGTAGTTCGCCGGAGAGAGGCCAGGCCCAGGCCCAGGCAGATGACGAGGTGCCCAGGTTTGCATAGCCTCCAACGTTGACGGCTCCCGCTGGAAGCGCCTGCATCGGTTTCACTGGGTGGCGGTGTAGTCAGGGGACGTTTCATGCCCGGTCCAGGGCGAAGTCGGCAATCTACCTGAGATGCGGAGTAGCTCGAGTACTCGAGTACAGAAGTCGAGTAGTAGTCGGCCACGAGCTTTTCAAATCGAGTCCCCTGCGCCCTCAAAATTCGAACCCATTGCTAACGAGACAGCACGCCGCCGTCTCGCGTCGCCCGAATTGACATCATCAGGAGATGGTAGTTCTAGCTTGCAAGCCGCTGCCGCCCTCTCTGACGGTAGGGCAGGGATGGGATGGAATTGGAAAGACAAACAGGCTGGACAACGTGACCAAGGGCGGGCGACGTTGAGTTCAGGGTCTGTCTGGCTCCGTACTCGGGCAGGATGGCAGAGCATACTGTGCGTGCGTACCAGTACGAAACATGGGCCTCATTCCTTCTAACCTTTGCCACGCTGCATCACCACCCATGCTCTGCCCGCAGGATCTGACTCTTTTTCTTTCTTTCTTCTTTCTTCCTTCTTCCTTTGGCTCTTCGGAAGTGGGGGTATCTCTTGGCACGAAATGGGCGATAAGTGACTGTCATGCCAATCGACCTCGCCCCAAGTAAAAAAGCCATCAACCACTACTGTACACTGTACACGGCAGTGTGCCCGTGCCTGCCAAACCGCAACGGCCCAACTGAGAGCTGGAATGAGAGCTAATCCGATGGACGGCCTCTGTGGCATGGCATACCTGGCCTTAACTGGGGCTCAGCGTCACGATGCTACTGGCGAAGCGGCCGAACAAGGGGCAGCGGAACTGGACCCCCCCCCCCCCCCCC